>CANSZD010000803.1:0-109288 GCA_947648045.1 Beta corolliflora
CACCTCTTAACCTAAACCCGAACCCTATCTCATGGCATGAAAGACCAACCTTCGAAAAGCCTTATCCATATGAAGTCATCATCGTTTAAATGATGTTTCTGAAATTGGTTTTTAAAAACGATTTATTAAATAAATCTGTCCTAATCGATATTATTAATAGGGTGGCGACTTCAAAGTTTTCTAAAACTCATATCCAACAATGAGAGACTTTCGTGGAATTCAGACCATTAATAAGACAGCAAAAATCGAGTGCCAATGACCAACAAAAATTTCAACAAAGATACAAAAATGGAGATGAGAAGCAATTGGAGGAAACTTTTTTGGAGAAACTTTTGAAGTTAAGATTAGGGGGGAAGGGCTTGTATCAATGGTGCCAATACGTAAATAGTCAAGATCTGGATGTGAAGAAGGAGAAAAGTTAAGCATGGTGACATGGGCGCTAACATAAACAATTTCAATACATGGTCGGGTCGCTGATGTAAAACAATACCAAGATCTTTAAAGTACAAGATTTTTCAAGATTAAGGGGGAGTAATAGGAAGTTAATCTAGAAAAATCAAGATGTGTAATGAAAATATAATCTATATATAGTCTAGAAAAATCTTCCATTATATGGAAAAATCAAGTAGTAATGTATCTAGAAATATCTTGTAAAATTCAAAGATATGTAGAAATATGTAATAGGAGCCAAGTGTAGAGAAATCTATAGACTGATACAACCACTATAAATATAGTTATATGTGTATTAGTCGACAGTGAGCTAATCAAGAGTATTCACAAAATATTTTGTGTAACACCCTGGGCCCTTACTTCACCAAGATACTAAACAATATCTATTCTAGAAATACTAAAGTGACTTTAGCTTGAAATAACGGGACGGTTATGCTACTCTAAAACAATAATTAAAGATAATCCTCAAATCAAATTTTCATAACTTCATAAGAAGAGTATAATATCCGAGGGAAACATCATAGTTCTGTAAAATGGGGAAGAAATATCCCAACATTAAATTATTATCAAAACCAAATACTAAGTGAGACATGCAAGTCTTCCGATAAAAACTTTAAATATATCTTCTACAAACGCCCCTTGAAAAGCTATCCAAAAATAAGTCTTCTATGGTCTGCAGAATTCATCTACCAAAAGTCAAGACGCAGTGAGCTTCTTCTCATCAATAAACTCTCATCATAGTCAAGTAAATACAAGTCTAGTAATATTTCCATCTGCAAGGATATATTAAATACCCAACAGCCGTTGGAGTAAACCAGCCCTCCCGTAACAATAGCAACTAGCACGATCTCGTAAGTAGATTATTAAGAAGGAAAATCATATGCAATCATTAGCATCAATAGCATGCACATAAAAATCATAAGCTCATATGTAATAAAGTGATATCAAAAAATAAGTAAACAAGATAGAATGGGAAACAATTCTGAATATATATAAATAATAATAAATGCAACTACAACAAGTTATTGAGTCTTAGAACGCAAACGCGTTGATTCTGAAATCACTTCCTAGGGTTTGTCGCATCTGATCTCGTGTCTTCATGGGCCTACATTCCCCACTCCTTTTGTGTCTCAAGAAATTGGCCAAACTCCCAATGCGGGGGAAACACTTGAACTCCCGACCTCTGACGACAACAATTAACCCCGGGTGCCCCTAGTTCGCAAACCAGGTGGTTGGCGTATGTTCTCCACCGGGGACTACATCTATCCCATCGGATATTCTTATCTCAAAAAAAAATTCATGCATATAGTCCAAGTATCATTCAACTAAAATATTCATAAAGGATCTGCCAACGCCTTATCACCCACATTTCTCTCTCATCAAAAAGGTTCTTCATAATTCCCTCAAAATAAATAACTTACAATTTTCAACAAATGTCTCACACAATAAACACTTGAACATCTCAAAACATCATCAATGATATAAAACTAATTTTACAGCACCAACATTTCGATCAAAAATATATCACCAAATAACTCTAAAACTTATTCATTAAAAGAGTAGTAACAACTAATCATTTTCTTTCATAAATCAAACATAAACACATGGTTATCAAAATGATACATACTGCATACTACTGAAAATCAGGAAACCCAAAATATAATAAATTATTAATTATTTCTTGAATAACAAGCCCTCAAATAATTTAAAAGTGTATCCTCAATTTCACAACAAAAACACAATAATAATTATTAAACTAATACTTTCGAGCAGTAAAATCACACAAAAATTATCATACGACCCTAATGGCTCTACTGACATGGTAAAATTTTTATTTATAATTTTCGGACTCCAAAGTATTTTTACGGTTAATATACAGATTACTCAATAAAGCCAAAATAACAACTAAAAATAATAATTAACGCCCAAAATTACCAAAATTTACATGAAATGCATAAACACACGTAAATACATAATATACAAATATATTAATTTTTCGGCCTCCAGAAACATTTGTTATAATTTATATACTGACAGAAACGAAATTGCAAAAACAGACATATAAATTAAATAAACCAGAAAACAGTAGGAAAAATTGTTCTAAGGCATGGAATACATACTACGCATATAACATGATCTAAGAAAAATAATTTCAGCAATTTTAACATCCGTTTATTAATTATTATGCAATTTAGCCAAAAACCACAAAACACCAATTAAATCAAATGAATACCAAAAACAATACGAAAATTATTTTCCTATACACAGTATTCACATAGCATGCATCAAGTATTTCCATGTTAAATTTCGTCAATAATTTCATTCAAAAGTATTTTAAATAATTCCTAGCGCAATAAACTAAAAACGAATAATACCATAATCACTATGGTTCTAAGACAATACCAGTTACCTGGATCGTCGGAGGCGAGCTGAATATTTCTATAAAATCCCAATATAGGCGTGTGATCCTCTCCTTCTTCAAATTCCAAGCACCAAGTATAAGAAAAGGCAACAAGAACAATTCACTGAACAATTAACAAGAAGTATAAAATGAAAAAATTTTGAGAGATTGAGAAAGATGATGATGGCCGAAAATGGCAGCAAGGAGTTTCTGATTTTTAATCAGAAATTGAAGTGATGTAGGTTGGTTTAAAGAGGTTTAATTATGAAGGAATGATTAGGGGAGTTATGGGAGTTACCTCGAGTCACGAGAAATAAAAAGAAAAGAAGCTCCTTCTCCTTCACTTGCCGGCTGTCCAAGCCGACAACCAACAAAAATTTCGGCCCAATTCAACAATGATCCATGCTGTCAAAGCCGCTACGCGATAAAACGATTACTTCCGTCATCGCCTTTAAACTTTGAAAATACTTAATAATGAAAGGGGGGCTGCGGAAGGGGTGGCGGGGGCAGCGGGGAGGGGGTGGGGGAGGGGGGAATGGGGGTGGTGGAGAGGGTGCTGTTGGGGTGGTGGTGCAAAGGGGGAAAGGGTAAGGGGTGGGGAGGGTGGTTAGGGTTGGGGTTAGGGTTTTGGTATTAGATTAGGGGTTAGGGATAGATTTAGGTTAATTAATTAGGGTTAGAGGGTTTGGGGTTAATGACTAACGGCGTTAGCCCTGGTTAGTCATAAGGGTAAGTTGATGTATTTTTTAAACGTCGGGGGTATATGGTGAATTTGGAAAACTTATGTGAGGGTATATGGTGCAAAAAAAATTTGTCGGGGGTATATGGTGAAAAACCGTAATTATTATTGAGCTAAAATAAATATAATTAGCCCAATTTAATTAATTTAGCCCACCTAAATAAAATAAACTGAATTAAATCAAACAAACTTAATTTGGGTCATACTATTTGGGCCAGTCCATTATTACTTAGTCAGTAAAATGGTCGAATGGCAAAGGTAAAAAAACTCTCAAGTCATAAACGGGCTAAGCCCCTAAACTACCAAGTCCATGAGGATTTCCATTTCATATAAATAGAACTCTTCTCCTTTGGTTGAGGGGACCACCAAATCATTATTCTCAAAAGCTCCATAAATTCTCTTGGAATTTCCTCACGCAAATAGTCATACAAGCACATCAAATCCGTTACATTCGGATACACTAGAACGTATTCGATTGAGATTCAAGCTTTTTGTCGCCTTCATTCTAATACACTTTCAAACAAAACTTAAACACGGGTTGACGTTGACAAAACTTCATCCCACACTCAAACTTAGGTTGACGTTGACAAAAAGTCACCTAAGCTGACTCACGTCGACATCAAAGCGTGTTATTCTCCATCTACATAACGATTCAGAGGATTTGGTTTATTTTTTTAGGAATTGTCTATAGAGATTGTACTCAATACATTATTGGAATGAAATTTCTTTGTTACTTTGTTTTCGTCTTATATATTTTGACTCGAAATTTGTGTATACAATTATGTCTTGGGGACACCTGCATTAAAGTTGTAACCTATCATGTAACCAATCTTGAATATTCAGTTCTTTCCCTAAACCTGGAACCTTTAGTGAAAGTAGTTTGGTCACCCCCTTCCCCTTTGGCATCTTATGCTAGATGCAAGACACATATCCAGCACGTACATGAACATGATTCACATTCCTTGAGAAGGGACATTTGATACATTCTTTAGATGTAAACTTTTTATTGTCACCATAAGATAGGGTTAGAAATTCAGGACTTGAAAATCTTTGTGAAACTTAATTGGTGGTGCTTTTTACGGTGCTCTAATTGTGAAACTTCTGTTGTTGGCTATTTGTGTTTTTTTGCTAATTGGGGATTTGTGAAGTACTATGTCGGTATGTAGTGGTTGATGCTTGATTTGTATGCATCACGAGGAAGACTCCTAAAAGAAAAGATGTCGGATGAAGTGACTACACAAGTGGCACGAACGTGTAAGGGACAATGATGAAAATGGAGCTTATTGTGGTATTTATAGGTTTATTTTAGTATGATATAGTTGGCGCATTGTATGGTCCAAAGTATAGGGTGAAGGAGGTAACATGGAATGAGCGTGAGTGTGCCTTAACGAGAGCTACTTGGATAAACACATTAAAGAATTATAGGATTTGTCGAGAGCAATTACGACTTGACATACGTTATTTTGAGAAATTATGTCATATATTACAAACTAAGGAAGGTTTTGTGACTAAAGAAATGTTACGGTGAAAGAGACGGTTGCTTGGTCTCTTCATATTGTTGCACATGATTTGAAAAATAAAACAATACAAGCTATTCTTGCTCGTTACGGAGGGAATGTGAATCGGCAATTCCATATAGTCTTGCAATCAATTTTAAAGATTAATAAGCATTACATCAAGCAATTAGACCAAAGCACTAGTTTTGTCGGGATAACAAGTGAAAATGGTCGAGGTAATATCAATATAACATATAGTTTTAACGATGTAGATTTCTTATTTATTTATTAGGCTAGGTTTTTTTATTATGAAATCTAATGTAGGGTGTTATTGGAACTCTTGATGGGACACACATTAAGATGACGGTTCCTGCGAGAATCGTCCATCGCTCACAGAGATAGAAAGGGTGACATTAGTACCAATGTCCTAGCGACATGTGATTCGAACCTCCGTTTCACATTTGTTTTTAGCGGTTGGGATAGATGCGCATCGGATCCTCGTGTACTCTGTGATGCTTTAAGGAGGCCTAATGGTCTTAGAATACCAAGAGGTAAAAGTTTATATGTCTTTTTCTTATAATTAGGTTATTTATACTAAATATAAAATGACAAGCTAGTATTTTATAATGCGAGACAATATTTTTGTGGATTTGGGCTTTACAAATGGTGAGAGATTCTTAGCTCCTTACAAAGGTACCCGGTATTTTATAAATACAAATAAGTTCGAGGTAAGTTCATTTAAGCTCAAATAAGTTCGGATAAGTCGAGGCTAGTTCGGATAAGCAAAACTAAGTTGATTAGAACAAACCCATAGTCATTCGGTATCTTGTTGGATTCTTCTCGATAAATATTTTCAAAATATTGAACTTTTATAATTTTTACACTGTACCTAATTAAAAATATTATTGTTCAAAGTTGTGCGTTAGTAGACGTGCAAAGAGAAAACGGTAGAATAAAAGAACAAAGGAAGTATTGTTTTTGTAATAAAGTGTGAAAAACAACATATTTCTTTGAAATAAAGAAATAAACTCAAAGTTAAAGTGTATAGAAATGCCTCAATATTAGTCTCTATTGATATAATAAGAAAAAAATATAGTTGTTGGAATTTTCTTTGTTAAAGAATAAGTGTTTTACAATTTAAAATCGTTGCAAATTACAATGTCATACACCGATTGTAATTGCGTATCTCGACCATTGGATTGAAGGTTTCGGTGTCGTTGGATGGTTTGTGTCCCCTTCCTCCCCCTTTTGTTCTTCTTACACATACTTGTCCACTTACCAAATTACCACTCTCCTTTTTGTAGGATTATAAGTACTCTAAGCGGAATTTCATGAATCATATTCATAAGCACTTAAAAACAGGATCTCATGCATATACATTCAAGGATCACATAATAGTTAAGAATTAACCTTTGACGCGTGATTTCCACTAAGCTCTTCAAGATCAGGAGATAGAACCGCAATTGAGATTCCTCTACTAAGTCCACCAATCCCGGATCAACGCTCCACCAATGCTAGTTGGAAGGAAGAGGGACTCTTCTATTTCTTGGAAGCGGTATTACGTGACTTTTGAAGAGAGAGAATAGGAGATCGGAGAGAAAATATTGAGAGATCCGGTATCTTTTTATTTTCTCATTACTTAACTAATTATAGGAGTAATTAGGTTAGCAATCCCGCCCCCTTCTCCCTCTTGGTCGGCCACCCTAGGGCCCTTTATGAGTTCTAGGTTTTCTTTTTGTTGATCCAAAAATAATGTGTGACCTTGTAGGATCCATTTAAGTGGGCTTTGGGTTTATTATTACTAACCCAAAGGTCTATAGCATTCTCAGCAAGACGTAAAGACGACCCGATTAAATGAATTTATTATATCCATAATATGATCCATATTATATTTAGTAATTGCATTAGAGTCAAGGACACAATTCCTTCAATCTCCCACTTGTCCGAGGCGAGTGTGCAATCTTCAAATTCCTTAAGTCTCTTAGTGTCAATTTGATAGTATGACCACATTTCTTTGTCATCCATACTAGTCTTCAAATTAATCCTTGAAATCCAGAGTTCGAATTGACAAACAAATGATCATCATATGATCCATTTGAGCACGGCCATGCATTTTTCAATTTTCACTCTCCATGGGGCCAAGACACCCGTCCTCTCTCATATAGGAGGACTTTTTAATCTTGTGGCAACCAAAACTCCCACTCAACTTTTAGCACAACCCGAACCTTTGCCTTTATAGTCCCCTTTTTACGGCATGACGTTTTACTGACATCAAAGTTATATCAATCATTAGGCTAAGTAGTGTTCCACTCATGTCTTAGGAATCCACTAATATAATTACGAAGTTATAGAAACTTCTAAGTAGGTGCGTTCGATCATGTATCAACTATACATGTCCATATGATTGACTAAACATCTTTATGTTCCCATAGCCCATGAAACGGCGCTATCAATCAATCTTATATGCTAATCCTTTAATAAGCCATTTATGTCCAATTTAGCGACTTAGATTAGGAACTATAATATTCTATGAATTGTTCACTTATGGTGTTTCATTCATCAAATCACATATTTGACAAAACCATTGAATTCAAGATATATTTTGGACATTTTATTTAATACCAAACCAAAATTAAATAAGACAAAATTTTATTTCTCATAAACATAAAATAGCAAAACCATGTCTCTACATTGTAACAAGTTTCTCTAAACTTAGTACAATCTAAAGCCACTCTAACATTTGCTTCAAGCCTATAGCCCTAGCGTGACACTCATGCTTGGGTTGAGGTAGTGGTTTAGTGAGCGGATCAGCCACATTCTCATCCGTGTGAACTTTGCAGATCCTGACATCCTTCCTGTCAACTATCTCCCTAATGAGGTGATACTTCCTCATTACATGTTTGGATTTGTTATGTGATCTCGGTTCTTTTGCTTGCGTAATAGCACCATTGTCATCACGGAACAACTTAATCCCTTCCGAGCACTAGGAATGATATACGGCTCTGTCATGAACTTCTTTATCCAAGCTGCTTCTTTAGCTTGCTTCCGTTTGCTAAATATTACGATTCCAGTCGTAGAGTGCGCTACGGTGCTTTGATTTAAGCTCTTCCGCTCACTTGCTCCTCCATTTAGACAAAAGACGGACCCTGACTGAGACCGATAATCATCTCAGTCGGTTTGGAAGCTCGGATCAATATAACCTTTAACAACCAACTCACTTTCACCTCCATAGACTAAGAACATGCCTTTAGTTCTTCTCAAGTACTTAAGGATGCTCTTGGCTGCAATCCGATGTGCTTCTCCTGGATTTTCTTGGAACCTGCTACACATGCTCAAGGCATATGCAACATACGGTCGAGTACTTATCATAGCATACATGATAGATCCTATAGCCAGAAGCAAAGGTATGCTACTCATTCGCTTTTAACTCATCGGGCTCGGTGGGGCCTTGACTCTTGCTAAGCGATATGCCATGTGATATGGGAATGAATCCTCTCTTTGAGTTTTCCATGTTGAACCTTGCAAGAACTTTATCAATATAAGTTTCATGACTTAGTCAATCATCCTTCGAGACCTATCTCCATGGATTTTAATTCCCGTATGTACTCGGCTTCTCGAGGTCCTTCATGGAGAAACAACTTTTCAACCATTCCTTGACTAACTCAAGCATTGGTATGTCATTTCCCATGAGTAGTATGTCATCTACATACAATACCAAGAAGACTAAAAGTTTGCTCCCACTAAACTTCTTGTAAACACTGAGACTCTTTATTCGCTTTTGATGAAACCAAATTCCTTGATTCCCTCACCCAAATCGAAGATTCCAACTCGAGATGCTTGCTTCAATCCATAAATGGATCTTTGAAGCTTGCAAACCCTTTTTAGGATTTTCTGGATCCTCAAAACCCTCGGGTTGTGTCATATACATATCCTCATTCATGAACCCGATTCAAGAATGCGGTTTTGACATCCATCGCTAAATTTCATAATCGTAAAGTGCAGCAATCACTAAAAGTATCCGAATTGACTTAAGCATTGCTACTTGGAGAAAAGGTCTCATCATAGTCTATACCATGAATTTGCTGAATCCTTTTTGCAGCCCAGTATTGCTTTATAGACATAGACATTTCCATCTTTGTCTATTTTCAATTTGAACACCCACTTGCATCCGATAGGGTTAACCCCATCAGGCAAGTCGACCGGGGTCCCAAACTTTATTCTCGAACATGGAGTCTAACTTTCGGATTTCATGGCCTCAAGTCATTTCTCGAGTGCGGGGTCGTCAAAGCTTGTTTGTAGGTAGTAGGTTACGAATTCTCCAAAATCATAATTTCGAGTTTTCGGTTAACGGGAAATCAATGACCTCTTATTTGGAATCCTTGGTCTACTCGACCTACGCGGGGAGCGAGCATCAAGAGAAATGTTCTCTTCAACTTCTTGAAGATCTTCGCTTGAATTAGATTCAAGTGGGACGGTAGGAGGTTCACGCGTTGAATACGTCATCTCTGAAGTAGACTTTCGTCTTGTCGGGTCCTCTTTGACATGGTGTGAGCCACGTCCGGTTGTTGCTCATCTCGAATTTCTTCGAGAATTATTTTACTCCCACTTGTCTTTCTAGAAACAAATTCCTTTTCCAAGAAAGACACCATCACGAGCAACAAACACTTTGTTCTCTTGACGGTTATAGAAGTAATAACTCTTTGTCTCTTTTGGGTATCCCACAAAGAGACATTTATCTAACTTAGGTGCAAGTTTGTCGAAAGTAAGCGTTTTACATAGACCTCACATCCCCGAATCTTAAGATAAGACAAGTTTGGAGTTTTTCATTCCATAACTCATATGGAGTCTTTTCTACTGACCTTTGACGGGCTCCTATTTAGTGTGTGTGCGGTTTGTTTCGAGAGCACATCCCCAAAAGAAATCGGAAGATCAGCAAGACTCATCATTGATCGAACCATATCCAATAAGGTCCGATTCCTCCTTTCGGATACACCATTTAAGCTGCGGTGTTCTGGCGAGAGTCAATTGTGAAAGAATTCTACAATCCTTCAAATGATCATCGAACTCTTGGCTCGAATACTCGCCACCACGATCGGATCGCGGGGCTTTGATTGTCTTACCAAGTTGATTTTGTACTTCATTTTGGAACTCTTTGAATTTGTCAAAAGATTAGACTTATGTTTCATTAAGTAGACATATCCATATCTACTCAAATCATCGGTGAAGGTAATGAAGTAGTTAAACCCTCCCTTTGCCTTTGTGCTCATAGGACCACAAACATGTATGTATGAGGCCCAAGAGATCACGGCCTTTTCACCCTTTCCAGTAAATGGTGACTTTGTCAATTTCCCCATCGAAGCATGATTCACATACATCAAATGATTTGAAATCAAATGATGGAAGAATACCATCTGTTGTAACTTTTGGATGCGCTTTTGGTTTATATGACCCATTCGACAATGTCAAATGTAGGTTAGGTTTGATTCATTTGATTTTTGTTTCTTGCTATCTATGTTATAGACTTGTATTGACCTATCAAGCACATATAAGTCATTTATCAATTTAGCACTAGCATAGACTATATTATTGTAAGAAATGGAACAACATTTGTTCTTAATTTCAAAACAAAACCCTTCAGAATCCAAAACATAAACAGAAATTATGTTCTTAGTTATCGAAGGAACAAAATAACAATTATTTAATTCTAAAACAAGGCCAGATGGCAAATGCGGACTATAGCTTCCTATGGCAAGTGCGAGGAACCCGTGCTCCATTTCCAACGCGAAGCTCTACCTCGCCCTTTGCCAGCCTCCTACTTCTTTTTAGTCCATGCACATCATTAACTATGTGAGAACCACAACCGGTATCCAATACCCATATAGAAGTAGAAGTCAAATTGATTTCTATAACAAATATACCAGAAGTGGAAGCACCAGACTTCTTTTCCTCCAAGTATAGACGGCAGTTCCTCTTCCAGTGTCCTATCTTGTGACAATGGAAGCACTTGCTTTCCGCGGCCACCTTTGGCTTGGCGGTTGGCGGTTGGCGGTTGGCGTTTGGCGGTTGGCTTAGGTTTTTCAGCAACAACGGCAACTTGCTTGCCTTTGTCCTTCTTTCCTGCCCATTTCTTCTTAAAACCCTTTCCCCTTCGAACCATCAAAACCTCTTTCTTTGGTTCTTTGGGGATATTCCTCTCAACATTGACCAACAACCCGTGCGGCTCTTGCAAAGTCTTTTGAGACTCATTCATGTTGAAGGTCATCTGAGCGATTGAAGTTGTCGGGCGATGAGTGGAGAATAATGTCGGTGCTTGACTCGACCACAGCAAGGGAATCCAGTCGTTCTATGTTTTCGAAAAGGCCTATCATAGCGAAAACATTGGGGCCAACAGCTTGACCCGGCTTTATGTGACATTCTAGTATCTCCCTATTGGTCTCATACCGCTCAACTCGGGCTTGTGTTTGAAACATAGCCCGCGGCTCTTGCATGATGGTATAAGCATCCTTGGTTTCGAACCTCTTTTGGAGGTCGGCTCCATGGGTTTCTTATCATCGAGGCAAGTGATCGGCTCTGGACCTATCATTGGCCTGCTTAGCACGACGTTTGTCGGCTCAGTCGACTCATCAGTTTTCACAGGAAGTGGGGTTTCTAAGACATCCTCTCGACCCTCAGACCTCAAAACGAGTCTTAGGGTTCTTTCCCAGTTAATGAAGTTTTCACCATTCAGCCTGTCCTTTTCAAGGAAAGGATGAATGTTGAAAACAGAGTTGTTGTTGTTGTTGTTAGACATAGTATCTACAGACAGAAAAACAAAAGCAAAGTTCAATTTTATGCTTATAAAACAACCTAAAACATGCAAAGGTTTCTAGGTTGATCACCTATTCAATTTAAATGTCCCATTTGAATAAGTGAATACAAGATCCTATCAACATGCAACACTAAGCAGACGGAGGCCTTATCTTAACGTTACATTCTCAAGGTAAGTAAAAATCTTTTACTAATTATAACACTTTATAATTCTTGTTTAGATTGGTAAACATCGCACGCTTAACTATCTCTTGCTTCAAAACCCAAAACGCTTTTAATTATTTCGTTAAGGATAACCAAACTAAGTAGTAAAATTCGCAATTTTACCTTATCTCCCAAAATTAATGATGATACCCTGCGGAGGCATGACCTATTACTATTAATTAAGGGTTAATAAGCACTTTATGTTTGGAAAAGCTAACCTTAATATTTGCGGGACCTAAGTTTATTATGTTGTTATGAATTAGTGAACTCTAGCGCATTGATAACCAACATACAATAAACTTATAAGTATTTTAAATAATAATAAAATGCAAAAAATAAATATGATCTAGTATGATGGCCCCTAATCCTAAGAACTAAGCATCATGGACTCCTCCTTGGACTCTTCATGGATCTTCATCCATCTTAGCCATGGGCCTTCTCTTGATGGGCTCGTCTTTGGATTACATAAGTATCAAAATAATTTAAATAATATCTAAATTAAATAAATTACAAAAATGCTTAACGATACGCAGATCGTATCTAAATTACAAGAATACATCACGATACGCATATCGTATTTTCTAACTTGAATTTGGGCCGTACTAGTCATTTATAGCAATTATATCAAATATAAAATGCCACATAATAATATCACATATTATACTTGACAACAATCAAAATATCAAATATTCTTAATTATAGCAAGTAGATAAAAAAATTTAAGTAATTCCTAACCACCTAAAAATTCTATCCTAGAAAATCTAGCCTACTAATTTTAATTAGATTAAAGAATAAAATTATGGAATTATTTAACTCAAAATCGGCTCAAAATCCACGAAAATGTTGTTTTAATGATTTTCCCAAAAGAATGTTTTTTTTAAAAAAAAATCGCTATTAGGCGCGGCATAATGTGGCTAGCAAGCCCACCGGCTGCTGCCACGCGCCCCTAGTCGCCCACCCTTGACCACCTGGAGCAGCCATCGTGGCCCCACCAGCAGGTGGTTGTACCACCCAGCCATGGCTGCTCTTTTTTTTTTTGTGGGAAATAAATTAAATTACAACTTCTTGTAAATTAATTTAGTGATCAAATTAAATTAAACATAAACTCTTTTATGCCTAATTACGAAAATTAATTTAAATCAACATTTTAATTAATTTTAGGGCTATTTATATCAATTAACCTTAAATTCACATACAACTCCTTTTACATGAATTAATTTGTCATACATAAACAATTTAAATATGAAAAAACAGATTAATTATATGATTTGAATTTTCGAAATTAACATAAAATTATCTCTATTTTAATTTAATTTTAGCATTATTCATATATATTAATCTTTAATTCACACAAAACTCTTTTCACATGAATTAATTTTCATAAATAAACAATTTAAATATGAAAAATAGATTAATAATATAAATATAACTCTCAAAATTTTCAAAAAATTTGAGATCTAAAATTGAATTTTAATTTCGAAAATTAGTGTTTTAGATTTTAAAAAATTAGGCCATTCCAAAATTATTTTCGAATTGCAAAAAATTTTAGGTCGAATTTATTAAAAATTTCGGCCATCATTATCAAAATTTAAGCAAATTAAATCTCCATTTAATTAATCCAATTAAATAAAACATCCATAATTCAATTCCTCCCCTTAATCAAATTAAAATTAGTCATACACATCAAAATAAATCTAATTATTATGACCAAAAACTTATATGCAAGAGGCTAAAAGCGATACCCTTTGTAGAATTATAAGTACTCCAATCGAATTTCATGAATCATATTCATAAGCACTTAAAACAGGGATCTCATGCATATATATTCAAGGATCACATAATAGTTAAGAATTAACCTTTGTGGCGTGATTTCCACTAAGCTCTTGAGATCAGGAGATAGAGCGCGGTGAGATTCCTCTACTAAGTCCACCAATCCGGATCAACGATCGCGTCTTAGTTGGAAGGAAGAGGGAGTTTCTTACATTTCTTTGGAAGCGTATTACGTGACTTTTGAAGAGAGAGAATAGGAGATCGGAGAAAATATTGAGAGATCCAATATCTTTTATTTTCTCATTACTTAACTAATTATAGGAGTAATTAGGTTAAGCAATCCCCACCCCCTTCTCCCTCTTGGTCGGGCCACCCTAGGGCCTTTTATGGGTTCTAGGTTTTTTTTGTTAATCGGAAATAATGTGTGATCTTGTAGGATCCGATTTAAGTGGGCTTTGGGTTTATTATTTACTAACCCAAAGGTGCTATAGCGTCTCTAGCAAGACGTAAAGACGACCCGATTAAATGAATTTATTATCTCCATAATATGATCGTATTATATTTAGTAATTGCATTAGAGTCGAGGTTCTACATTCCTTCACTTTTGTGAGGTTACTCTTGTCTTCGCGAAATTATGAAAATACTATGGATAGTGGATTGTCAATTCACTATCAGTTAGTGATTTATCACCCTCTATTATGGAGGTTAAAGATTTGTATGTTTGCTCTAAAATCCAAATACACCCCTATGTTTATGCAGCCATGTGTTTAATCAAATGGTCACCACCTTCCAAAGTTATAACCACATCAGTTGCAAGTCTTCGATCACTCTCACAAAATGGGTCAAAAATTGACACAACTATGTAGAAGTATTCCTAACAATTGTATTGAGGGCCAGGAGAATCTTTATACAAACCAACGTTCACACAATTCAGCAAGGTCATGTAAAATTGTAACTATATCACCAAGAAGATGACAAGTTTCTCATTATCATACATTAGATGAATATCAATATCACATCTAAACAAGTCCCCTATTCAGCTTCATCTTGATACCATTCTTAGAATTGAGACTTGTCAAGGTCATCAAAGTAGGGATGATCAAGAGCAGCCTTAGCCGAGATCCTTTCTGCTGGATCATATTTGAGCATGTTCTACAACATCAAAACAAGTAAACAAAGTAAACAACCTTTAATTATTATATTACAAAAAAATTAAAATAAATTATCAATTCCAACAACTTTAACCTCCTCCCACTAAACCATTAAGCAATTGGCAGCCAGATTATGAGAAGGTGAAGATAAACCTACATTCTACCTTCACCATTCCTCGAAATTTAACCTCTACACATTTACATTAGGCTTATGACAAATTTATCTAGATATCCACAATCGTTCCTCTATTCCACATGACCTAATTCTAACCAACTGCTCTTGAAGAAACATGAGCAGTTGAGCATCTTCACCCTCATCTCAACCAACGTACAGCAGCTGGCACATTATCAGTGAAGGCAGCGAAGCGTCCTACGATCGTGTGCACCTTAAATCACGTCCATACCTACTGTACCGGTTTATTATTTTTTCTAGTTCAATTGTAAATACTTCTCCTTGTTAGCTCCGTAGTGGACATTCTTAGTATATCTTAGATCACATTTCTTTTGGGCACAAATATTAACGTACGAAAATAACCAAATAATAGGCTTAACTGTACAAAATGGCCATATAACAGCCTGATAAGGGTAGAAATGGTCCAAAAAGGAACAAACTATCGAAGCAGCCACATAACAAGCCTAATAAGGGTAGAAATGGTCTTTAGTTGCATAAAATTAGAATAAAAAAATTAGAGTTAGTACACTATTCACGAATTCTTTATTGAGAAAATAAAATGTAAGTGGATAAAGTAAGTGCATGGAATCCATGGTTGATTTATGGGAAAGTAAGTAATATAATAAAATAGGGATAGTAAAGTATATTTTAATGGGTGGACTCATACCAAATAAGGAAATGGAAAATGTACTTTGGGACAACCAAAAATGGAAAAATGGGAAATCGTTAGGGGACAGGAGAGTATAAGTCGATAGTTAGGTTTTGTAAAGCTATTGCGGAGACTAAGATCCTTACGGCATATTGCACGAACATGGAGAAAAAACAACGAAGAATCCCTACGTTTTACCCACACAAGACAAGCTCATTATCTTTCTAGCACCTGGGAGTAACCAAGATCCTTAGTACCCGTCAAGCTAAGATAACTACAGAATGCATCTTGGTATTAAGTTCTTCAATGGAAGTAATCAATTGAGTTGGAATAGGGGGGTTATGGCCTTATGGGGAGTTTGGCATCTAAATGCAATCTAGGATAAAAGATTAAAAAAATTCCCTAGGCCTTCATTAGATTCACGTATATATCATAGATGCTATTGCTAAAAATCTCAAGCATCTGGAG
Organism: Beta corolliflora; assembly: GCA_947648045.1. Classification (NCBI taxonomy): domain Eukaryota; kingdom Viridiplantae; phylum Streptophyta; class Magnoliopsida; order Caryophyllales; family Amaranthaceae; genus Beta; species Beta corolliflora. The sequence continues at coordinate 16,308 of CANSZD010000803.1, forward strand.
TCATAAACAACTTTGGGAAAAGACTGCTCGGATACTTGTACAAAGTCATGGACTCATGGACCACAAACATATGAAGTAAAGAAAGAGCTTGCTAATACTCAACATGAAAACATGTTTGTGTGTAAATATTTGCAAGCTTAGTGGGAACCTATTAATAGTTTGGATTGATTTCCTATGCCTAAAATTTGGGGCCATGAAAAATGCAAGTGCAAGAAATTGGAAGAGATGCGATGCGAAGAGAATCGAGAGATGCAAGATAGATAGAAACGGAACCTTTGATTTCCCCATGGGATTAGCTAAAGGTTTGTAGGCATCATAGCTAGTTTTCGGTTTTAGTTTTCAAAATTGAATATCCATATGATTTAAGTCGTACAAGAGCTAAATACAGATTATTGCACATTACTTTCCACGGTTTCCAAATTTTGTAGTTTCTTACGGTGAAAACCATGGATAACAAAAAGAACTTTGAAGTAAGTGTTTTGGCTATGAATAAGTGGGTCATTTTTGAAAACGAGACTACAAGAAAGAAAGATTATCAAAAAGAGTGACTATCTGTAGAATGAAGGTCACTTGTAAGAAGAGTGGTTCAAAACTTCAAAAGCGAGGAGTTGTGAGATAAGCTGCTAATGTGAACAATCCAAAAGAAATGGTGGTACAAGACTTATCTTTTTGAGAATAATGAAACTTTTTAAGCTTAAATGCAAGGGCTAAGCTAGTTACAAGACTCATAAGAGTTGTAGTGCAAGAACTAATGAGGAACGATGAATGAGAAGCGGTGGACAAGCAGCCAAGCAAGTAACCTTGAAAGTATCATCGAGCTCACTACCATGAAATCCTTAATAGAAGTTCTTAGATCTTGTGGCTGAAAACTGAAGATCATATATTGTTTAGTGAAATGAAAGACCTTAAAAGTGCTATTAATGTAGGACTTGCACATGGAAGTACTAGAGTTGTGATGAAGGTTGTAGTAGTGAATGTGTACTCCAAAACTAAACTAAACTTCGGAGATAACCTAATAGTATGTTGTATTGATTGTCCAAAAGAAGGAGAACAAAAATTTCAAGCGTTGATGAATGAAGAAAAGAGAAAGAAGAAGAAGAATTGTATATTATACTAAGGGGATGTTTGGTTTACATTAGAGAAAGGGAGAGGAATTAAGAAAGGAAAAAGGAGGAGATATTAAAAGTTTGAAGGGGTTAATTCCATATTTAATTGGGAAATAGAAGTATAGAACCATAGCCTCCTCGAGAAGCTCCTCAATAGTAGTCCAGTTCTTTCTTCTTACAACTCCCGCCCAAAATTTTACTCCATTAACCTATCTCCATGAAATTGAGCAAATTACGAGGCTTTGGCTTATGCTTGTCAATTTGTCATCATCACCATCCTTGCTCTCCATCGTAGGAGCGGCTATCAACATGAGTACAACTACTAATGGTCAAATTCAACTATTAAACTTCATATCTAACGGTCGAATTCAACCATTAAAGGCCATAATCATGGTAGGTTGTCCTTTGTTAATTCTCGAAATTTGTTTATTATTTCCCGACTTCACTCTCGAAAATTGATTTGATTAATGATGATCCGGGTAAAGTTTGTGGTACTTGTGAATTTAACCCTCTTCGCCACACTAAGAAAATCAGCGAGACAAACCATTCTATGCAAGATTAAAGGTATATCAATAGGAGCAATACGGAACCTATGACCTCACTTGAAAGGCAAAGCAAGAGGAATCGATACACTATTTTAATCATGTAGTACTCCATCTGTCCTCCAAAACCTTTCCCTTTTCTAATGGGAATAGAGTTTTGGGAAAGGGGTTAGAGTCGAATATGTTGTAAGCTTTAAATTAAAAGTAAGGTAATGGGTAATATTTTGAAGTGTTCATTAAGGAGAAAAAAAATTGACAATTGCTTCTTTGTAAGGGGAAAAAAATGGTATAAATGGGTGAACCTAGTCGAAATAAGGAAATGAGATATGTAAATAGAACAAACATAAATGAAAAATGGGAAAAGCTTTGAGCTATAGAAAAGAATCACAAGAAAGAGTGGAGAAAAGCAATCCAGAAAGCAATACGCCTTATAGAACAACATTTGGATGTGACCTTGCAAAAGTGTGGATGAACAAAAATGAGAATGAGAGGGACATAAATTAGAATGGACATTCGCATGTGATTTTCATATCGATTACTTATGAATTCATTTACCATTAACTATGAGCTACTAATCAGTTAGCCAATCTACCTATCTTAACTTTAGATAAAAAGATTAGTATAATGATAGTTAAGAGAAACATAATAGTAATAATCATTGCAACAAATTCCTATGGCCATTACATAAATAAGTTTCAAGGTCTACCTTTCAAATCAAATTCAGTGACCAAGCCGTTACATAGTCCCCTACCCTCCCCTCCTTTTTCTTACTACCCCCCCTTTCCAACATATAGTATCTCACCTCTTGGAACTCCTCTCTTGCAAGGGTCCTCAATCTATCCCTTTTCTAGTTCCTCATGCACTAAAAATTTTTAAAAAAATGTTCTTCAAAAAAAAATTGAACACATAATTTCAAGATAAAAAGATAGAGTTTCTACCTCTAATCTAATACATCAATGGTGCTATTTGTTCTTCAAAGAAGTTTATGAATATATTCCTCATAAGCCTTATACAGTGCTAAACAAAAATTAATAAGAAACCTCAACATTATGATTAAACTTCAAATCATGTCAATTTTGCCTATAATTTATAAGGTAGTTTTTGGGTGTAAAATGCTTGGGGTTTTTTACCTTATTGTGTAAAAATGATGAACATATATATATATATATATATATATATATATATATATATATATATATATATATATATATAATATATATATATATATATATATATATATATATATATATATATATATATATATATATATATATATATAAAATTTCATCCATTGTTATATATTGAATTTTGTTTTGTGGGAATATGTTGTAAGATTACATGGTTTCCTAGGTAAGTCCCTAATACTGAAACTTAAGTATATATGCACGGCTTGTAATATACCGTGTTAGAAAAATTTTATGTATGGGATCACATGGAGTTCCATTTGAAGGAGCATTATGGATTGGAGTCATAACACCATCTAATACACATGTATAGATTGCCTGGTTGTAGTAGACTAATTAGTTCTTACTATTTGCAAATTGTTATTATATAATGCATTAATATATAAATGGCATCCAAGCCAAAACAATAAGTCTTAGTAATAAAAGTCAAACAAATTGTTGATAACTCACAAATATCTTAGCTTTAAATGAATTAACCCAAAGTGTCCCCCTAGGCCCTAACAGACACCCTTCCAACCCGACTAGAATTAGCAAGCCTAACCTTGCTATGCTATACACAAAAACAAAAAAGAACACTAATATTCCGTAAAAATAAGTATAAATTTGGTATACCAAAGAAAATATAATTGTTAGAACTGATCAAAATACTGCACGTTGAAGGAATTTTGTGTGGAACAAAGAAGAAACTACAATATGGGAAGGTGCATTCTCTACCTATAACTAGACATAGGAACAGATAATGGAACACTAGCTAACGATCATCAAACCGAAACTTAAGCCAAATATATGCTCTAGAATAGGAGAAAAATATTGTATTATTTAATGCCATTACTTAATTTTATTTGTACAATGCATTTTTAATTTTGACCTCTTTCATGAACATCATAACAAGAGCCTTCTGATAACTAACTTCCAGTCTTCCACATTTGGGAAATAAATGAAGTAAATATTGCGATGATGTTCCCTAAGCTGTAAGGAAGGTGAAAGTGTAAACATATTGGTTGAAGGGCAATCATTGCATTCAATATCAAAGCTACATCAACAGTGGTGATAACAATAATTATAATAATAGGTATCTACCACTGCTCAATCCACTCAATCAATACAACCAGGAGTAACCAAAATTACGAGGAATAAATTGATGAGAGGTACTCACGGATAAGAGATCGACACCGGCAGATCCCAATGATGGAACAGCACGAGCTAGATTTTTGAGCCTCCCATCGAGGATACACATGCCAGTCCCTTAGAGAGGTAACTCCAGGCCATTGTTCCTCGGTTGGTGTTCCCAACAACCTTACATGATTAAAAAGCATGAGTAGTTCACCATCATAAAGCAAGTATACAAGATGAAGCAATAATGCCAAGAATGTGAGATATTGAGATTCTATAATTAGCTATAAACAATGTCTAGCAATCTGTGTTTACAAAATGTCTAAAGCCTAACCATAGTTATCATCCTTAACCCATAAGCTTACTCAATTCTCACCCCACCCATGCAATTGAAACTGGATACAACTACTATTATTTACAGAATGTGGAAAAACCTAGGTTTGCCATTTTTATAGAACTTGGAAAATTAATGGGTTCAGGGAAGCTACCTAAATATGTGTAATAACTGTTGAAATTCTGAATCTCCAGGAAACAAAGCTTGTCTTCTTACCATTTCAGCTGTAGAAAGCAAGTGAATTGAAAAAAAAAAAACATCAGAAGGAAAATTGTGAGAGGTAAGGTTCTTCCTTCACCCTCGTGCAATAACAAATGCAAATAATAATTCAAATTTTTACTACAGCTAATTGTAAGAACATTAGCCTATAAAATAGTCATAGAGCACAATGAATTCGTAATCATACTGTTTATATCAATCACAAACTAAAGAGGATGATTATGTAATTACTGTCATCTATCTACAAATATTGGATATAGAGAGGTGGCCAATACCAAAGATGCATCCGACAGACCAAATATCAACAGCAGTGGAGTAATGGGTGGAACCCAACAAAACCTCTGGCGCTCGGTACCACAGGGTGACGATCTGCACAAAAGAATCGAGTCGGGTAAGGCTCTATTCTTTTTGGACTGAATTAATAGAAATTCGTTCAAATTCAGTTCAGTAATTTCCTCTCAGAGTTTTAATTCAATTCGGTTCGTCAGTTGATTTCAGTCCAAAAGAATAGAGCCTAAGATTCAAAATCACAATTCACAATATTCAGGAAAGGAAAAGGAAAAGAAGGAAGAGGAGAGGTGGACCTCGTGAGTATAACTCTTGAGAGGCACAGTAAAAGACCTGCCGAGACCGAGATCAGCAATCTTAAGAATTCCCTTATCTTTATCCACCAACAGATTCTGAGGCTTGAGATCTCTGTGAAGAACACCGTGACTATGACAATGCGAAACTCCCTTGAGAAGCTGGAAGAGAAAGCTTTGCACCTGAGTCGGAGGAAGAGGACGAGGATTAGGACCCTTGCGGTGTGAATCGATGAATTTCTTGAGATCGGTGTCGAGGTACTCGAAGACGAGGTAGAGTAATGGTTTGGCAACGCCAGTAGTGGTGTTCTTCTTGTCGACGTGCTCAACGCATAGAAGCCTTACAACATACAGCGATTGCGAGAGCATTTGCAGGAGTGATACCTCTCTTAGTGCAGTTGGTGGCACACCTTCCTCGTCCATTTCTAGCCTCGTCTTCTTTAGTGCCACCAGTTGGCCTGTGCCTTTTTCCTTTGCTTTGTAGACCTTACCATAGGTTCCTTCACCCACCTTCTCCAACTTTTCGTACTTGTCCATTTTTGAGATTCACCTTACTCTACTCTTCAGTTCTACCCTCTGTATTTGATTAGTTTGATTAGTTCTAATTGGGACCGGACAAACCCTAAGCCTATAAATACAGAGAGAGAGATCGGAAGGAGCGCCTGTTTTTGGTTTTTGAATTTCCCCAACAGGCAAATACCCCACTCAAGAGTGTCTTGAGTAAATATAAGTTCAATTTTGAAGTTAAAATTAATATAACAAAATTGTGACTCAACCGTCCCCATCTTTCCCGCTTCTCTGCATTTTTTTTGAATTTCGAATTCAATTCGAGCTTCACAATTGCTCAAGCATGGCTACTCATGCCCCAACAAAACATGTCTCCCTTAGAAATACACTCCACTCATAACCCAAAAAAAAAACATCATCCTTCTCTCTCTTACGTATTACCACCCGTCCCTTTTTCTCTCTCCTACATTAATACATTATTTATACCTTTTGATATTTATAATATTCCCTCCGGTTTTTATTAATTTACCCCTTTCTTTTGCACAGAGTTTTAGGAGGAATAGTATTGTGGGGCATACAAAGAGAGAGAAAAGATTAATTTATCTCTATTATATAAGCCAAGGGGGAGCTATGGTGTCCCCCTTTGAAAAGACTTTTTAACCCTTAATTCAATAAAAATTATTACCTATTAAGATTTTGAGATTTTCCTTAATCATAGTCCTTCCTAATTTAAAATATGTATATCAAAGGAAGTTCAAAGTAGCTAAAATAAACTGACATAAAAATATGTGTAGTGAAAGAAAAAGTTTATGATTGAAGAATAAATTAACATAACTAAAGTAGTTTTCAAATCAATTACAAAATTAAAGACATAAAATTTTAATTCTACCTAAACTTTGAAATGCAATAACAATATTGCAACATCCATTAATAAGTCATGGAAATAACGAGAAAACAACTTCTTCATCAAGTAATTTTTACTTTTGTATTTATACCACATGATATTTAATTAGAACTAATGATGATTGTAAATTACATCCTTCAAAATACATTTAGATGAAATTTAAGAATAATCGCCAAAATAATCCATGCACGCATCGCGTGCAAAGAAGGCTAGTACTTAAAGTTGAATGTATGTGTGATGGAAAGTTAGTGGGCCCATTCCAAAAATAGCAAAAAAAAGAAAGGGGTAAACTAATAAGGGACACCCTTAAAAGGAATAGGGGTAAACTAATAAAGACCGGAGGGAGTATTATACAAGATTATAAATAAAATTATTTTGTGTATTTATGATCCTAATTAAATTCATTTAATAGTAATTAATTGGATTTACAAAAATAATTTCTTCAAGAATAAAAGCTTCCAAAAATAAATATTCAAGTGTGTATAATGTAGAAAGAAAATAATTAATTTCGAAAGTATGTCAAAATATAGCAAAATAGATGTCTATTTATAGATCTCAAAAAAATATAACTATTGGTGAAATTTTTTTTAAATTTTTTTTTGTATTTTTAAAGTTACTCAGATTACAAAATTTGAATAAAAAAAATAACCTTTCTAACGCGCTGCCACATGTTAACAAACGGTTGGCTTGGCGCGCTGACTCATGACTGATGTGTTGCTGGTTTGTGTTGTTCAGTCCGCTCGCGTGGCAATTCCTCATTGGCTCTTTTTTATTTTTTCCACTCAAACTCACCGTTTTGTAATTTTGGCCAGCCAAATTTGTCACACTTTTTCATGGGCCCACTCTCTTTTCATGACTTATTCCATGTTTTGAGTCATAGGATGCTCAACTATGGAATGAGTCATAGTATGATCCAAATACAAACATTAAAAAACCATGGATGCAACCCAATGTTTTTTTTAGCAAGGTTCATGACTCAATTTTATGCCCAAATAAACCATGAGTGAGGATGCTCTTAGTAAGAGTCTTTCTTTACCTTAGAAAAAAAAAAGTTTCAATGAGTATTAAGTTTGAATAAATTTCAGTTAAATTTATGTAAGTTTTATTAAGTTCAATCAAGTTTGATTAGTTCTAATCGGGTTCAATTAGGTTCAATAATTTTTAAAGAATTTCAATGATAACATGTTAAATCATACTACCTCTACTTTCTTTTGTTCTTGTTGTATTCCGCATTTCGAAATTTCATAATTTTTTTCATCTTACATTGAATCTCAGCAAATATAATTAACATTTTTGCACTGAAATACCATCATTGAGAAAACTTAATCCCACCCTTGTCCCTATTTTCTTCCTTTAATTGCCCCCGGCCCCCACTATTACTTTTTTCCATTTACCAACCTAATTCTTCTCACCTGATTTCCCTAAATTTACTCGTCAATATATAAATGCAAGAAGACTCTAGATTAATTAACACCTCACTTTCTCTGTTTTTATATCTATTACTTTTTTGTGATGAAGTTCATCCTTCTCTCTCATTTGATACTGGCTTTCTCGTGAACCCTAATTTGCTTTCCCTTTCTCTCTCTTAAAATCTCCAAGATCTAACACCAAATACATCACTTTGTTGATTCGGTTTTTTTCGGGCCGGTTTATTTCTCAAACTCTCTCTCTCTCTCACTTGATGTATTATATATTTATGTAGTTTTTAGGTGCATTTAGGTTGCATTTTAGGAGCATTTAGGTGCATTGTAGTTCACAATTGCATGTAATTGCTTAAGTTGCGAAATATTACTCCTTTCGTGTATTTTTGGTGTTCTTTGATGAATTTCATGTATTGAGAGCATAATTAGTGTATTATTGGACAAGCTCGAGTATTTAGGAGTAATTGGAAGGAAGCTAGGTTGATAAGGATAGTTGTGTATATCTTTGAGTGCAAATTGGAGCCAAAACAAAGTTGAAATTTTATAAAATAATTGTGGAAATTGAGTTATGTTTACTCTTTTATCCATAACTTCTGACTCGATAATGATAATTGGATGATTCCAGCGGCACTTGAAATTAGACTTGGAAAGCTTTACAATTATAGGTTGCACGGTCCAAGGCGTGTCATATCTTGGGAGATATGGGCTTTGCAAGTTTGCACTGTTTTGCTGAGATCTCCTACGCGTGCACGAATTTGTTAATTTCGTTCATTTAATGATTTAATGTAATTTACTTTCCAACTTGTATTAGGAGATATAATTTTATATTAGAGGATCCATGATTAGGTTAGGAGAAGTATTCATTATTCAAATTAGACGTTCTTTTTATTCTCTAGGTTTTCGCTCAAATTTTTGCATATTAGCCCTAGTTTATTTTCTATAGCAATTTGCAAATTCAAGATTGTGTCTTTGATCAAGAACTCGGATTCATCTTCTATTCAAGCCCTATTAATCAAGTTTTATTCTTTCCATTCTCTTTATTTTATTTTAATTGTTTTTAATTAAGTTTGTTGATTTTATTGCAATGAGTAGTGAGTAGTCTTTTTTATCTAAGATTGAGTTGAGTCCTAGTACGGTTTGATCATATGCATTGTCTCTAATTCCCATGTTATTGAATTATATGCTTAGGGCTTGATAAAATTATTTTTGTTGTCAAATTTACATCTTGATTTAGCCCTAATTTTATATTGTCGATGAAAGTTAGAGTTGAAATTAGGAGTTATTTATTTGTTGCTAAATTGTCATTTTATTAATTGAGTTTATCAACTAAAGTTGGATCTTAATTTAGATAGTCTTGTCATTGATTTGGATCCTCCCACCAAAATAGGTGAGAACTAGGATTGGGAATTGTTTAGACATTGGATCTTAATGCTTATGTGCGTAAGCCATGAAAATAGGAGATATACATGTTAGTTAGGCCTTTTGCTATTACGAAAGTGAGCTCTAGGTTTGAGGAATGACTAAGGATTCAGGTTCGGTTTGCAGTTGTGCTTTATTGCTCAGTCATAAAGGAATGTCAATCTCGCTTAATCTACAATTGACTAACTGGGATGTGAGTTATATTTTGATCAATTTGTATTAGTGATGATGCTTAATATTAGTGTTTTAATTATCATGTATATACTATAGTTTGTCATCTCTTGTTATTAGTTTATTGGGATATTATCTCATATAACCCTGACTTATAGGTCTTTTTCCAATATAACCCTCACTTTGGCAGGCCTGTCTCTGATAACCCTGAACTTGATTTTTGTCGTTAAACCTAACGGAATAGCTAACACCGTTAACTATTTTTCAAACAAACTCATTTCCTTCTCTCTTGTTCTTCAATCCTTATCCTTCTCAAGAACTCATCAATGGCCTCCACAAGATCTGCAGCGGAAGGGGTGGACAAAATCTACAAAGCCGGTGGGTCTCGTGGAGCTTTGTGAGTTATCCAGCGAAGGGGCGGCGGAAGGTCTCCAGCGATCTTCATTACCGTGCTCAATTACCATGCAATTCTAACAAATTATCGTACTAAGAGCAATAAAAAAAAGTGTTGAATTACGGGGGAATTAAATTTACGATAAATAATGGAGGTTCATATGAGAAAATAACCCTAAAGGAAAGCAAAGGCCTCAAATTTTCCAATAAAAAGAGAATACTTACTTAATCTGTGGGAAAGTAGAAGAATAAGATTGTAAAGTGCGTGAGTCAACGAAGGCAATCCCCAAAAAAATGAAATTTGAAGGTTTTATGTCAATTCAAAAAATTTTGGGTTTCTAATTTTTTGGGTTTTTAATCAAAAAAATTGAACAATAAGCTGCAAGCGCACAAAACGTGGGTGAAGATGTATGGCTGGGTAAAATGCGTCAGAGCAGATGACACGCAAGCAGACAAAAACGAAGAAGAAACGGAAGAGAACCATAGTGTGTGCGCGAGAACAACACGCAACAGCAACCAGAGAGGATGAAGATAAGACAACACGCACCAAGAAACAGGAGAACCGAGCGAGCAAGAAAGAAAAAAAAAGACCATACCAAATTTTGGGTTCGAATCTTCTGGCGATTTTGGGTTGTTCGAATTTGGGGCCTTTTGTGTTCGAATGGGGCCGTTTTAGGGTTCGGATTGGGGTTGTTTAGGGTTCGAATTTGCCCAGTTTAGGGTTCGAATTAGGGTTGTTGGGTTTGAATTTTCCACCAAGAATTTGTGGGTAGCCAATTATAGTGGTATTGGTGATGGTGGTGATGGTAGTGTGGAGATGAAGAACAAGAGAGGGAAGAAGATGAAGAACAAGAGAGATAATCTGAGTTTAATTAAAAAAAGTTAACACCGTTAGATATCCCATTAAGTTTAATGACAAAATACAAGTTTAAGGTCATCGGAGACAGGGCACAAAGTGGGGGTTATATTGGAAAAAGGCCTATAAGTCAGGGTTATCTGAGATAATATCCCTAGTTTATTTATTGGTTACATAGACTCTTCTTGATTTCTGAATTGTGTAGCTATTTCGTAATCTAAAATTAACTAGTGTTTGATCTTGCACCACCCTGAGTTCGACCCGTATGTGCTACGACAATGTTCACTTGCGGTATTAAAATGAAACCCTAACATCACTTTCTAAGTCTCGTTTCTCTCTCTTTTTGTAAGATGAATTTCACTTGGTCTAATAGTGACGACGATGGATTATTGAGTGGCAGATCTTCTAGTTCCTTCATTCCTGATGATAATTGTGAATATGGTGTTGATTGTCATTGTCCCAATAATCAACACTCTTATTCACTTAGAAGATGGACTGATAATGAAGAATCTGATAATGCAGAGGAGCCTGAAAACGAGATCAAAAAGTCAAATATAAAGTTTGATGAGGTTATAGTTCCAAATCTAGAAGCACCTAAATCCCCTCTCGGTGCTTCTGATGTTGATGAGCATGCGAACAATGACGAATTTGCTTCAGAAAATGAAAGCAAAAGATAAGTCCCCTGTTGAATTTTTGTTGTCTTGTTTTTATTGATCTTCAAGTATTAATTTCATATTCATATGGAAGTTGATTGTTTGAGGATTTTAGATTAAAAAATATCCCTACCCATCTAGAGGAGATGATTGTTAAAGGATTTTAGGTTTTCATTGTTAATCAATATTTCGTAAGGAAAAAGTTGGTGTTTGTTAAATGATTTGTGTGCCCAATTCGTTGTTTTGATGGCTAAGTACTTTTGTATTGTGCCTGATTCATTACTTTGATGCATTAAGTCTTCTGATTTCACCCGATTCTTTTGTTTTAGACCTGAGGCCCTGTACTGTGTTGATGCGCTTACTTCATGTATTGATACCTAATTTCCTCTTTTGATGCATAGGTATGCTATTTGAGGCCTAAGTCCCTATTTTGATGCATTTTATTCTTGTTTTGCTGTCTAATTATGTTTTTGAATCCTAACTATGCTTTTTGAGTCCTAAGGCCCTATCTTTATGCATTACCTTTTTGTTTTGCTGCTTAAGTATGCTATGGATGCCTAAGTACTTTAGCTTATTGGATGCCTAAATATGTTTATTGGATGCCTAAATATGTTTCTGGTTTCCTAAGTATGTTTATTGGATGCCTAAATATTCTATTGTGACCTAAAGCCATGTATTGATGCATCTGCTTCTTGTTTTGCTGCCTAAATCCCTTATTTTGCTGCCTAAGTAAGTTTATGGTTGCCTTAGTATGTTTATAGTTGCCTAATTACCTTCTTGGATTCCTAAATATGTTTATTAAGCTAGGACTTTGCCATCATTGTGGTAATGCATTTGATTCTTGTGTAAGTCCCTTGTTTCTTTGCCCTAAGTACGTTTATGGTTGCCTAAGTATGTTTAAAGTTGCCTGAGTACCTTATTGATGCCTAACTAGTTGCTTGAGTATGTATATGGTTGCTTGAGTATGTATATGGTTGCCTAAGTATGCTTATGGGATGCCTAACTTATTTGATGCCTAACTTATTTAATGCCTAAGTATGTTTATAGTTGCCTAAGTATGTTAATGGTTGCTTAAGTATTGTTTATGGATGCCTAAAGTACCTTATTAGTATTGTTTTTAAGTCTTAATAAGTCCCTTTTTGGATACGAAAGTGTGTTTCAAAAGCCTAGGTCCCTATTATGATGCATTTCTCTTCTTTGTGTCAATGATGATACTCATTTTTATGAGGAAAGTATGCACTAACACTTCATTAGCATAGTACATCTTATGCCACCAGTTGTAACTTTTTTTATTTATTTATTTTTTTAACATCGCGAAAACGAACAAAAAAGTAAACCAAAAACTCGATCTTGTCTGCTTGCTGTAGCTAAATCATGTGCATGTTGAACTCGCGCCCTATGGACCTTGGTAATGGTACAACTTGCTAATGTTGCTGCCATTGTCCGGATTTCAGAAATAGTGTGACTTAAGGAAATCGCTGTAGCACGTTGATGTTGTAGATGGTTGACTAGCACTGTTGAATCCGTATGAATAGTGATGCTTGTGATTCGCATACGGTACGCCATGTTAAGGCCTGAAGGCAGGCCTTGGCTTCAGTAGCAAGAGCGGAAGAAGCATGAAAACTTGTACCTAATTTGTCTCGAATACCACCATAGGCATCCATCGCCACCCAGGCTGCACCCCCCATACCCGTTTGACTATCCCATGAGCCATCGGTCTGAATAATGACCTCGGGGGTAGAATCGGGCCTCCTTCCTAGTTTGGTAACAAGGAACCCTAGAGGGTAATGAGTTCCCGGATTATCAGGTTGTGGCTGCACCACTTGAGCAGAAAATGTGGCTTGAAAGTGCATTCCTTGATCCAAATTTTCTTTAAAGACGTCAAGAGTAGCCCACCGTTGCCTGAAAACCTGTGCATTCCTTGTTGTCCAAATAGCGAAAGAATACCCACAAAGCGAATGAGTCTAGTGCCGTTATACCAATCCTCCTTTCGGAAGTAAATAATCTTGTCCCTTAGCCATTTCTTGAAGTCGAAAAGAGGGTCATCGACGAAATGAATGGCCAAATCAGAGTTATGCCACACTTCCTCCGCTAGAGGGCATAGCAAAAATAAGTGTGTTAAGGTTTCCTCTTAATATAAGCAAATCGGACACGACGCTGTATCACCAATATTACACCTACTGAGGTTACCATTTGTAGCAATAACATTCTGCCACATCTTCCATAGGAAGATTTTCCATTTTGGCATGATGTTCAGACCCCAGATGATACGACAGAATTTCGTATCCAAGGAATCTGTCATGCGGTGGATGTTGTGTTGCTGTTGTTGAGAAAGATAGAAATACCCCGACTTAGTGGTGTATTCCCCTGAACTAGTGAATGGCCAGTATTGGACATCAGGTTCATTTGGATTAGAAGGTAATTCGAGAGCTCGTATAGTTTTAATCATAGTTGAAGAATAGTAATGAGAAAGACGGCGAAAGTCCCAAGTGTGACTATTATCATCAATGAAATATGCCACCTTTAGGCGTGCAGCGTCCGCCAAAGAAACCTCATCTTTGAAAAGGGGAATAGACCCTTGTAACCAACGATTAGATGAGGCATGAATAGATCGACCATTTCCCACTAACCATAGTTGTAACTTTAACTGAAGAGGCTATAGTGAGTCATGCTAATGAATTGCATATATTCCAATGATTTATGCGGACAATCCGAGACACCCAATAACTTAATGATGAAACTCATTTCAAACTGATATTTAAATGCATTACAATCTTAATGATGAAAACTTACTTTATCTCAAATACTCTAAAAACAAAAGACATACTCAAAAACTTCAAAACATCATTTGTAACTGTATGGAGGCTATCTAATTTCCATACCTGTCCTACTGGACCGTTATTGACCGTCATGGTCAACTCATTTAGGGAGATCCCATTGACCAAGGAGTAGTCAACTATGATACCGACATATACGCTATGACGGTTTCATTCCAATACCTTCTAGGTGTTTACCATCTGGGCCATTGTTAAATGGGCCTGGGTCTGATCCAATACTTACTCAACGCGCCTATGGGCCTAAAGATAAGTATCAAAAGAGGATAGAATTGTATTCAACCAATAGGAGCAGTGTCCTACCTGGTTAAGGGCACTACCGGCTCCTATAAATACCCATGATCTGAGTCATAAGGTACGTTCACATATTCTAATATACTCTACTAGAGATATACCGGTTATTACCCTTTACTGACTTAGGCATCGGAGGGGCGTTCCTCAGATCAACCCCCGAGGTTAGTTTACGTGTTCTGTCTTCCAGGACATCAAACCGGCATACATAGTTGAAGGATACCGGTTCACTCCAACAACATTTATTCCATACCGAAACAACTGGCGCTAGAAGGAGAGGTGAACTATACCTTTGGTCTTTAGCCACGATCTTGCCAACCTACTTATCTGCCTCATGGATCCTAAGCAGATTTCTGGAATGCCGGAAACCGATGAGAGCAACAATGTTGTGGGGAATGGACCTCCCGATTTCAAGACCCCGCAACCGGTGGTTGGGTCCTCCAAGCCACAAGCTGATAAGGGTAAGAGGGCCACTAAGACCCCTCAACCCAACATATTCGAAGCATTGCAGCACATATTCAGCCCTGAACAACTCAAAAGCGCTACCGAAGTATTTTAAGCGATGGCGAGTCAGACTCCACCGACCGGTCGTGGTAGCAAGCGTCCCCTGAATAGGCCACATAGTCCTGTTAAAAAGATGCGATCTTTCGCAAGTGGCCGACAGGGTGACCAAAGCCGGCACGACCCGGATCAGGGGGAGAACTCGAAGACTCCAACAGAACCCATGGGAGAGGAAGATGAAGAGGATCAACGGGACACCGAGATCCAGCAATCATCTCAGCCCAAGAGAGACAGCGAGCAGGCCCGGCGTCAAGCACCGGTATCTCTCCGGAATTCTCCTTTCTCGACTGCCATACTCCAGGAGCCCATGGAGAAAATTAAGATGCCGACATGCAAATATCACGGCAAAACTGATGCTGAGGACCACATCTTTGCTTATGAAGGACACATGATGCTGTACACCGACACTGATTCCGTCTGGTGTAAAGTGTTCCCTTCAACTCTAGCTGGTCTGACGCAGACTTGGTTTAAAAGCATAACACCGACAACTATCTCCAATTTTCGGCAACTCGCATCCATGTATGTGACACACTTCGTCAACAATAAAAGAAGAGAGAAGACTAGGCGAGGCGATGTCTATCAGCAGGGGAGAGAAGGAAAGTCGAGAGATTATATCGGCCGTTTTAACTCGAAGCCATAACCATCCCCGCTTGCCACGGGGAGGTTGCGGTTTAGCACCGATGGCCAGGTCCGAAAGAGGGAACCGCCTTTAGAAGCTATCTGGGCGCAAGAAATTGACCGACTGCCGAAGTCCTCAGAAAAGCCAATGAGTTTATTCGGGGAGAGGAATTCGACAAGGCGACGACTTCAAAACGGTCTGAAGGAGATGGAAAAGAGAAACTAAAACGATGCAAGACAAATTCCTCGACGGTCAACGACCTAAGTGGATCTACCGTCGGGAAAAGCTAAAACAATGAAAAAAGTTCCCCTAACGACCCAATGACCCGAGTGGATGCTCCGGTCGGGAGAAACTATACGAGACACCGACGTAGTGTTGGTCAATGACCTACTTGGATCTCGCCAACGCAAGAAACTATCTCATGTCTGGCCAATGACCTCGTGGATCTGCCGACAGGAAGCGGCCCTTACGGCTCTCCGGTCGGTCAATGACCCGATCCGGATTTGCTATCAAGAGAGATGCATTAGCGGATGGTTTAACGTTAGTCTTAACCGGTCAATGACCCTAGTGGATCTGCCGGAATAAGATAGACAAATAAATCTATTTAACGGTCTATGAACCTACGTGGACCTACCATTATGATAGTATATCGTTTGCCAATAGCAGATGAAATAAAACGGGAATACCACGCATATAATGTGAATTACTAAACAATTGCATAACTGATAACAGATTTGGCAAAATAAAGTGTTCCATTAATTAAAGTTGGTTACATCCTAACGGTAACTCTAAACTATAGGAGCATGCCACGAGCGGCAAGGCTTGGACAATGACCAAAAAAGGACGAGCGAGAAAAACCTAAACCGCTTTGTCGAATCCAGACACCCCAGTAGGTTTGGATTCGGTGTCGGGAATTTTCAATGACTCCTCTGCGGCAGATGCCGCTACAACGTTGGTATCAGGATCGTCAGAAATGACAACAACTTCGGTCTCTTTGGCCTCGTTGTTGACGGTCATATTAAGGGCAGCATCCTGATCTTCCTCTTCAAACTCAAATCCGGGATCAGCATTGGCAATATCAGCCTCAGTGACCCCCAGGTCTAGAATTTCACCGTCGACAGGGATTTCGAACTTCCGGCGGCCATGCGCGTCCTCCACCTTGCCCCAATCAATGTCGGGGATGGCATGCCTTGCACAACGCATGGCAGCGGCCCAGCCCCCGTTGTATCTGTTGGCAAGACGGTTGACAAAGTTCATGGACTTCAGGTATTCGGCCACAGCATCGGCCTCCCGGCCCTTGGCAGCCCGAAGCTCATCCCTTAACGTCTGCAACTCGACGTCCTTATTCTTCAAGACCAACGCATTGGTCTGGTTTAAGGCCTCAGCCGCCTGCAGATCCTTCTTGACCTTGTCCGAGTCGGTTTTAGTGCTCCTGGAGCTTGTTTCGCCCGTTAGTGACGTTAACCAACTCCTCATCCTTGGGCGTCGGTTGCACTCCGGGTGGCTTTGTGACCCTCGATTCGCCAAAATAGGCGCTTTGGAAGTACCGGTAGAGGTCAGAAAGCTCCTTGCCAGAGTGGGCCGACTGAAAAATGACACAACAAAGTAGAGTCAGTAAACAGGAAATATCCGTTATGATACTTGGGATATAAATAAAAAACAACTTACCAATGCCAAGTTATGAGCATGAACGGCAGCGACAGCCTAGACCTCATCCAACGACATGTCGTACTTCATCTGAAAGCCCTTCAAGAGGCGGTAGCCCAGATTGCCACCTTCCAAAGGGCGATCCAGCAGCAAAGACTCATCGTCAAACACGTTGAGCTTTGGCTGGAAAAGCTCGCCATCCCGGACAGGCGACCGGATCCATCTCTTCCGGAGAACCTCCGGAACACCTACCTTATCCTTCTCAATGAAACTTAGGTCTTTCTTAGGCGAGCAAAGAGTCTTTGCGACTCGGAATCATGGCCGGTAAGGTCAGTTGTTTGTAGATCTTAGGACGCAGAAAAGAGGTCCCGACCTCGGCTACCCGACCTTTCAGAAGGTTTTTATCCTTCTCCCCTCGGGCTATAGGGATAGCGGTATCTTTGGCCGGCGCCTTCGTAGCTGGCCGTTTGAGTTCTTTGTCTCCCTGACCCTCCGCTTTTCGCTTTTAAGGGACGACTTGTTGTTGCCTTTGAACCAAAGGCGGTTAAGTTTTGCCTTGGTCTTTAGTAGGGTCGCCGCCATCGCCGCAACCGACACCTCGACCTTGCTTACCACCCCGGCCACCAACGCTGGTGGGAATGGAAGTAAATTTTATGGCAGGTTTTGGTGGCATGTTGCTGATCGGGATGTAGTTCTGATTAAGGTGGAGAGCTTCCCGGATCAAATGTTCCCGACCTGAAAATTATTAAAAACAAATATCAGCAATCAAACAAGCTGGAATACGGCAGTTAAAAAAAATAATAATAAAAAACAGGAAAAACGCCTTATGAGACTGGTATGACCCTTAAAACCTACCATGAGGCTCAGCCTGACAAAAGTCCAAAGCGGACAAAGCCGCGTTGCCCAAAATATAGTCGGCGTGGGGAAGCCAGTTTAAGGGCACCGGGATGAGCTTTGCTCCACCTTTTGGTGCCGGCTTGGTGGAAGCATCAAAAAACTTGAAAGCATCTCGCTCTCGGCGTGTCATACGTAGATCCGGGATATGCTCCATTCTTGGCGGAGGCTTCGTCCAACACCGGCGCAAGGGAAAGTCCACAGGCACCCACACCCAGAAAAAGCAGGGTCGCCAGTTCTTCAAATCGGTAAGCTTGGGGTACACCGTCAGTTTCTTATCCTTGGTGTACATGGACATCCACCCACCTTGCCCAAGTTCCTTATCCGCCTTAGACCGCTTCTTTTTACCCTTGCATTTCCCCTTGGCAGAACCGTCTTCCTTTATCCAGTGAAGTTTCCGGAAGTGGTTTAGGGTTTCAGGGAATATCTTATAGCGGACGGTCCAGGCGTAGGCAATGAGGTTACGCCACCCTAACGGCGTCAGTTGGGCCAAACATATGTTTCAGGCCTTAAATATTTTTACAATAAAGGGGTCTAAGGGAAACCTAATACCAAAATCTAACATGTGCGCGTATACCGCTACATGTCTAACCGGGCAATCTGTAACCCGACATCCCTCGGCCGGCAATACCAACTCATACCCGTCCGGAAAGGCAAAGGCTTCAGCCCCTCTGGTACAGAAATTGTACTTTATGCACGTCTTCCTCGAACCCGCGTCGATTCATACAAAGGAAGCGCTACCCTCCTCACAAGGCGACATGTATAGGTCATCAAGGGTCTCGTCATCATCTTCCGGGATGACCTCGGGAGGATCCTCATCTTCCTCGGCCTCTAACATCGTTGACTCACCATCCGACATTAAGTCCCGCAGGACACTATCTACCTCTACCGAGTCAAACGTAAGAAGCGTCATCCTCCTCCATGTCATCATCTTCAGCCACCTCGTCCCCTTCCTCGGCAATGGACGATGGAACGTTAGGTGCTCCCCCCTCCAACGGCCCTACCGGCCTAGAGGATGAGGGCTCACCCGGGGGGTTAGACGAGGTACCGGCCGTAGGAGGAAATAATAGAGGGGAGCGCTCGGCCAACCCAATCATGGTACCGTATTGTCCAGATACCGACACCCCTATAGCCTCTCCAAAGGCCCTAATAGCGGTTAGTGGGGAAACGCTCAATACCGGCTCCTCAAGAACCCTCCCTGAGGTACTACAGTCATTGTTCGATTTCGTCCTAAGTTCTTTAGCTGAATCTACTATCGGCGAGCTAGCGGAAACTACCAGACTATCAGATCCGGTAGAGGCAAAGTCGCTATCGGTCATGGAAGGGGGGCTATCAGATTGGTTTTGAGAATCAGAATTATTGGAAGACATGTTTATAATTTCGAACTAAATCTTATGAAAGATAGAGAGGAATTTGTGGGAAAATACCTGGAAAGAGAAGGCTAATGAAAGAAGAACACGGACAAGCGCCAAAATCAACCGGCAGGAAAAGTCGGAAGGAATGGCGGAATATGACTCGGAATTTCACAGTGAGGAATTTGTGCTTGTTTGTGTAGAATTTGGCTGAGATTCAGAAAAATTTTGAGCAAAAGGAAACTAGGGTTCAGAGAGAGAAATCGCTTTGAGCAATGCGTGAAGTTTGAGAGCAGTTTGAAAATGAGCAAAGGAAGGTGACCAAACCCTATTTATAGGGAAATTCATGGCCCGGATAACGCGACTCTTCGACTTCCCGTTCACGATCATGCCACGTGTTGCCAATTGCGGAACAGCTGTGGGAAGTAACTGACACACTAGTCACATCCACACGCAAACCAAGGCAGCGATTCGTATTATGCAAGCCAGCCTTATTTCCAGAAATTCATAACGACCTTAAAATAAAGGTGTGATGTTCACATCATCCATGACGGTTTAACATTGACTAAGCAGGATATGCCTGTACCAGTCATACCGGCTTGGGGACTAGTTGTATGGGGGCTGTATAAGTTCCATACTGGTCTTACTGGACCGTTATTGACCGTCATGGTCAACTCATTTAAGGAGATCCCATTGACCAAGGAGAAGTCAACTATGATACCGGCATATACGCTATGACGGCTTCATTCCAATACCTTACCGGTGTTTACCATCTGGGCCATTGTTAAATGGGCCTGGGTCTGATCCAATACTTACTCAACGCGCCTATGGACCCAAAGATAAGTATCAAAAGAGGATATAATTGTATTCAACCAATAGGAGCAGTGTCCTACCTGGTTAAGGACACTACCGGCTCCTATAAATACCCCATAATCTGAGTCATAAGGTACGTTCACATATTCTAATATACTCTACTGGAGATATACCGGTTATTACCCTTTACTAACTTAGGCATCGGAGAGGCGTTCCTCGGATCAACCCCCGAGGTTAGTTTACGTGTTCTGTCTTGCAGGACATCAAACCGGCATACATAGTTGAAGGATACCCGTTCACTCCAACAACATTTATTCCATACCGGAACAGGAACGTTTTTTTCCTATTCCATTTTCATTTTTTCTTCTCTTTCCTAAATCTGATTTGTTGCTTTCTCTGCCTCAAGTAGTCTTTGACTTGTTGCTTGACTGCCCATTTTGGTTCTTTTACTTGTGGTGGTAACATCCAACATCTTTTAGTTGTTTTTTTTATGATGAGGTGATTCATATGCATTAGATCCCCTTTGTAGGCATGTTTTTATTGCTTATGCGGGATGAACGCGTATTTGACTACCACATTGCAAAGAGTTTTTAGTTTTTGAAAATATTTTGAAAAAGAAGTCGCCAATAAGTCTTTAAAGGAGGACTCATAAACCTAATTGGATATTGGAAAACCATAGGGACAACTTAGGTACATATCCAATGTGGATTTCCCCATCATGTCTTCATAATTGGTTAATGAACCAAAGATTGAGTTCGGGGGTGGGGGTACGAATATGATCAAGAATCAAATTCGTCCATTATTGGCGTCTAATTTATACAATTCATGCTTTAGGTTTATGCAAATAAACAACCACGCAATATGTTCATGCATTCTAAAAATTAATCTACATTCGTTCATCAAACACAAAAGCCTAATTTTTGGTGATATGTTAATTATGCAATCAAATTACAGGGAACCTAATCCAATTGTCCAAACTATCTGAATTTAGAAATAAAACATTTATTTAGGTCTTGTAATTAGAAAAAATAATTATGTGAGGTGATGAAAAGCATTAAACATGTTGGCATGCATATGAATATATAGTATCGGTTTTTTCACCTAGTACCCCTGAGTTTTCGATTTATTCACCATGTACCCTCGCACTTTTCAAAATACACCAGGTACCCCTCAGTATAATGGTAATACATCAACATGCCCTTAATGACTAACAACGGTTAACTCTGTTAGTCTTAACCCTAATTAAACCCTAATTAGCCCTAATTAACCTAACTAAACCCTAACCCCTAAATTCTAACCCTACCCTAACCTTAATCCTAACTTCAAACCCTAATCGTGACCCCACCACCACCTCCCCCACCCCACCCCGTAGCCCCCCCCCTCCCGCCTCGCAGCCTAGCAGCCCCTCACCCCGCGCCTCCCACCCCTTCGATTTTCGACCTCTCCCCTCCCCCACTCCCCGCCCCCCTTCAATTTCCGCGAAACAACCCGAGAATCAATCGGATTTGCAACCCCGTCCACAAGCACAGGGGAGATTTGTGGTCTTACATCGCAAGGAAGAAATACATGGGGCTTTAATGTCCACAAGCACAAAGTGCGGAAATCGAATTGAAGGGGTGGGGGGTTGCAGGGGTGGGGGAGGGTGGGAGGGGGGGGTGCGGAAATCGTCGGGGGTGGGGGGAGGGGTGCAGGAATCGGTGGGGTGGGGGGGGGGGTGGGGAGGGGGGGGGAGGGCTGTGGGGGGCCGGGGGTGAGGGGAAGGGGGGGCCGGGGATGGGGGGGGGAGGTGGTGGGGGTTGGGTGATGGTGGGGTTAGAAGTTAAGGTTTAGGGTTGGGTGGTGGTGGGGTTAGGGTTAGGGTTAGGGTTAGAAGTTAGGGGTAAGGGTTATTAGGAGTTAGAGGTTAGGGTTTAGTTATTAGGTTAATTAGGGTTAAGACTAACGGAGTTAACCGCCATTTGTCATTAAGGGCATGTTGATGTATTACCAAGATATTCGGGGGTCCGGTGTATTTTGAAAAGTGCGAGGGTACCTAGTGAATAAGCCGAAAGTTCTGGGGTACTTGGTGAAAAAGCATATATATATATATATATATATGTATGTATATATATATATATATATATATATATATATATATATATATATATATATATATATATATATATATATATATATATATATATATATATATATATATATATATATATATATATATATATATATATATATATATATATATATATATATATATATATATATATATATATATATATATATATATATATATATATATATATATATATATATATATATATATATATATATATGTATGTATATATATATATATGTATATATATATATATATATATATATATATATATACATACATATATATTATATATACATATATATGTATGTATATGCATATGTATATATATGTATGTATATATATGTAAGATATAGAAAATAGAAAGATTAGAGATTAGAGGTGTAGAATATACAAGAGCATAAATCCTTTAAGGATCTACATCATGAAAAGTCGATTGTTAGTAAAATAAGAATTAAATTGGAATTGACCCTAAGGAATTATACCTTTGTCGCCTTGGTCATATGTAAAGATCCACAACAGGAACAATCTTGAAGCTTAAAATATGAAATTAATGGAATTTGAGTGTTTTAAGTGTTTGTGAGAGTATTTGGAGTATTTTATTGGCGTAGGAAAGCGTTACAAACCGGGTAAAACACGAGGTCTATTTATAGGAAAACAATTCCGAAAACTTCCCGGAAGGGATAAAATATATGCACAGAGAATGCGCTCCACTCACGGCCGTGCGCCTTGCGCAGGCTTCCTGCGTCAGCGCAAGTGCTTCTGCGTTTCGCTGACCGTCTTGATGATCTGACCGGATTTTGTTCGTTAAAAGATTCCTTTTTTTATCTTTGATTTAATAATATTTTTTGGATTCGAAAATCAGTTATCTTAAGGAATAAAAATCTGATTTGTATAATATCTTTTGATTTACGAAATATAATTAATTATCAGGAAGAATTAATTGGGCTTTCAAAATTGGGCTTGGAATAAATAAATAGATTTTATTTTCTTAAAACGATTTTGGGCTTAGCTTGTTGGATTGCTCTTCCTTTAGACCGGACTAATTAGTATGACGATATGTTTCATCATTGAGTGTTAAAGGGGAGACACAATTATGTGTATACAGAAGTAGGGGTGTTCTAAAAACCCGCCCCGAAAACCCGCTGACCCGCACAAAAAAGCCGGGTCAAAATCTTTTTTTTTTAGTTTTTCGGGTCGGGTACCCGGCCCCGGTAAAAAAAAAAAAAGAAAACACGGGTCGGGTAATGAGCCGCATATAAGATACTGTCGGGTACCCGAGTACCCAGTTATTTCTATTCTTTTTTGCCACGTCTTTCTCGTGAGTTCCAACATACTAAATTGATGCAGTAGGAAGTAAATAAAGTAAATAATGTACTCCACTTGGCTGGTACTCCCTCCTTTCTCTCTCCTCTTCTACTTCTTCCTCACCTTCTTCTTTCTTTCTTAAAATTCTCTCTCCTCCATTGCAGTTCTACTAGAGCTTTCTTTGTCTCTTTCCTATTGCACCGCCCCTCACCTCTCTCGTCCTCCAAGCACACCACCAGAGGCACCCGGTCCCCCAGGCGTTGAGCGCGGCGGCACAGCAAGGGCACACCACCACTGTCGACTACAACCACCGCGCATCACCTGTAAATTTAGTAGTTTACTCATATTCTTTTCTTCTTCAATTTTCACTTTAGGGTTTGCAAATTGTAAAATTAATTGTATATAATTTTCAGTTTAGGGATTGCGACTTTGCTTAATAGGAATCTAATTATTCAATAACTCATTTTCTCTGTTTCAATTATTGTTAGAATTATGCATCATATGTTTTTTCAATTTTCAAATTGAAAATTCAATCATATGTTGTTTGTTTTATTTAGCTTCGATTATTACCAGAATATGCAGTATAATTTATTTGCCTTTTCTTTTTGGTAATATAGTTCATTTGCTTTTATCAGTTAAGTTTCTGAAAGATTATAGATCCTAAATTGAATTGGAGTACATAGTTTATAAATTATTATTTAAAAAAATTAAAAGTATATTCCTATGACCCGACCCGAAAAAACCGGGTACCCGCAAACCGGGTACCCGGTTTTTTTCGGGTCGGGACATGGGCCACATCTTCAAGTACCCGCAAACATCCCTATGCAGAAGCCCCCACTTTGATTGGTGTTCATGAAATCGAAAGTCAGAGTAGTCTATGTCAGGATGGAGACAAGTCTAAATGCTCTGCAGTCTAAAATCGGTCTATGTATCGCTAGTTTATGCAAAACAAAGTTAGTCTGCGCAAGACGATAACTATAAACAATTTAATTAGCTCAGAGAGAAGATGTTAGCATATAGGTGCAAACAACTCAGAAAAGAATGCAATTGTGATGCAATGATGCAAACTTAGACTTTATAAGAATGCATGAGATCCTATGGAAGTTCAGGGTTATGGAAAGTTGAGAAAGATATATTGTTAGAAGGAAATGCTATGCAAGGTTAGGATTATGCAAAGCTAAGAGATATGGATTGATAGAAATAGATTGACTGATTGGATAGAGATAGATTGATTTTCTAAAACTGTTTTGATAAAAATTGGGGTCCGCAAGTGAGTTCTGCAGATTACAACTCTTCGGGAGTTTGATTTGGAGGAACCACCACAAATATAGAAACCCACTCTAGGATTGTAATGAATTAGGCACTCTGAGCCTAGAGTGGAAGGTACTTGAATTAAATTGAGCATTTGGAGGAGCATTCGAAGTTTCTTCACTAGGGAGTAAATGTAGGCAAAAGTCATATATCGCCAGAGACCATGGAAGTATCGGAGAGTCCCTTAGGGACAATGAGAGTTTGGATCAAGAAATAAAAATTATAATTTGTGACTCAAATAAATATAGGTGGGAAAAAGCTTTGACGTGGCTAGGTTCAGACTCGAGTCTATGTCGGGGTCTAGAGAGAGTATGCTTCTGAATTTTAGAAAATCAAATCATGTGACCTTGATTAATTTATTTTTTTGAAGCGGTCGGACCTCGAGATGAGGATTTCTACATATCCTTGCGGAATCAGATCATTCGTAGTTCTGGATTTGATTTTTTTTGTGTCCTAACTTTTGCCTAGCCGCCCTTTCAAGTTTTCAACCTAGCGAGCTTGGACATACATTGGAGAAGGAGTTAGGATTAATATGAGAGTTGAAAGGGTTTAAGGTTTGGATGAAGGTTTAATTGAATGGGCTAAGGTAAGGATTATGACTTTTTTTTATTTGAAAGCCAAGGTAGGGTTTATGGATTATATAGGTTTTAAGGCATTTTATGGATTGAAGGGTTTTGAAATGAGGGGTATAACTTGTGTGCAAGCCCCCTAGCTTGACCTTTATTTGCATTTGGCTCTTTCCCTTTTATCTTTTGTTTTTTCTTACGTTGTGCCTTTTTTTTTCTCTTGCTTTTGTGCTTTTTCTTTTGCTGCACTTTTTATTTTGTCTGGCATTGTTTTTTTATGCAATAAGGCTTGCATGCAAGTTTTTGTGGTTGGTATTGGAAAATTTGAAGGCTATTTGTGGAGCTTTGATTTGAAGGGTTCTTTTTGGTTAAGGATTATGAAGACGCGTAAGGGGTTTTTATTTTTTTAGTTGCATGAGGATCGTTTATGGATGTAATGGCTCTTTGGGATGATGGGGGTAGAGGAAAATATCTCCTATTCCAAAGTATGTCCGTTTTTTATTGGATTAATTGATAGGAATAAACTCACCTTTTCCCGATCTTCTAAAAATGGTCCAACTTTTCACAATATGAGAATAAGCCCATCTTTTCACCTTATCTTCTTAATTAAAAAGTAAATAAACCTTCCCTCCCAAAGCAATTTCAGGAAGTGGGGGTTTTTTTTGTCTTGGAGGAGAGAGAAAATGGGGTAATGGGGTTCAACATGGGTTTCTAAGAAGAGGGGGGAAATCTCCTCTCTCTAAATTTATCCTAAAGTTTCTTTAATCATCTCTCTCCTTTGAATTTTTTTGAGCTGCAATAAATTTGGGGGAAATCTAAAATTTTCGATTACTTTGCCTCCTTATTTTTCCCATTATTATTTTTGAGTTGTGTTAATTTTTTCTCACGAAAATCTGGGTTATTGTTTTTCGAAGTTGTAGGAACTCACAGAAGGAGAGAGTAAGATGGTCAAGTGGTGGTTGTGCCTGTTGATTAAGGAGTTGCTAACTTAGATAGATCATGAACTATTTGATATGGGTAACGGGTAAATTTTATTTTATTTTCACTTTTTTGAATGTTATTGGTGCTTAATTGATACGCAATTGCTCTTCTGCAATTCTATCTTTCCTACCAAGATTGGCTCACTTGGTGAAGGCGGGGTTCGAATCCCAGCCGAGGGGCATTCGGAAGAGGATTTCCCTTACCATCCCCCTCCCAAATGCTTGGGCCTCTTATCAATCTTATCGTGTGTCTACAATTGAGTCATATATTCTATTTTAAAATAATGCTGGCTTGTGATTAGAATACATATTCTACCACTATATATGTTAAGGAGATTAAATGCATTATGATTTTGTGTCATGGAAAAAATATGTAGTCCCTAAAGCTATATCCAGCGCCTATGATGATGAGCAATATGCGTGCGCTTGCAGCTAAAAAGCAAGCGGGAAACCACCACACCTTATGTTCTTTTTTCTTAATATCCTTTACAAAAGACCTTTCAGAAGAGACAAAGGCGCACAAAAATTCGCAACTAGGACAAGGTGCAACATATGTGTGCATTTGCACAAGAGGCGGCTTTTTTCTACACCTTTGTCTAGGACAAAACAGATGTCCACCTTTTCTAGAGAGACGTAATATTTTCAACGGAATCGTAGTTGACGGCTGCTGTGGACGGCTGCTCTAAACCGTAATGGCAAAGTGAGTAATGATGATATAAGAGAGCTTGAGATCATTGAAAGAGAACGGGATTCATAAAACGGGGGGGGGGACCGCATAATCATGGAGAAATCATGAAATCATGGAGAAATCATAGAGCGACGCTTGATAAAACATTAGTATCAAGATAAAAGACAATGCCTGATAAAATCAAGATGGCATTAAACTTCTGATGAACAAAGGGGGGCCGCATAATCATGGAGAAATCATGAAATCATGGAGAAATCATAGAGCGACGCTTGATAAAACATTAGTATCAAGATAAAAGACAATGCCTGATAAAATCAAGATGGCATTAAACTTCTGATGAACAAAGACTAGTACAATGAATAAGAGGAGAGCTTAATACTATTAACCCTGATGTGAAAATTTTAAATTCGGTGTTTAGTTTCAAATCAACAGAACTTCAGAAACAGCCACAACAGGAAGATGTATTCTTAAAAATTATTTCCAAAACAGGCCGTTTGACAAACATTTTTTGTGCTCGCCCTTTCAAAGGCATCATACAAGCACCTCAAAAATTAACTATAAGAACATGGGCGAAATTTTGCTTCACATGATCAAAACAAGTTGCCAAAAAAAGCAAAGATTAGTTATTTTATTATGCTAATTACCGATCAAACACCATGATCTCAACATGTTTATCATAAGCAGGAGATAGCAGAATCAGCAAAAGAATGCAACATCAATAACCCCAGTAATCATTGCGAATCTCATCATCAAACTTCTTCCTGAGCTCTGGATGCTTCTCAAAGTACTCATCGGCAGTCATGGTGCTCAGCTTTTTCTGTAGAGAGTTGAATATCACTTAGACTACGAAAAGAAGTAACAATCTACACCTACTAGCTTTAAAGATCCAAAGGATAGCATTTAAATAGCTGCAAGGCAAATGGTCTTACCTTCAACTCCTGCACATCTGCTATTTCTTTTTCTAATCTTTCAGACTCTTTCAAAGATTGTTGTTCTGCTTCCTTCAGTTCTAC
Organism: Beta corolliflora; assembly: GCA_947648045.1. Classification (NCBI taxonomy): domain Eukaryota; kingdom Viridiplantae; phylum Streptophyta; class Magnoliopsida; order Caryophyllales; family Amaranthaceae; genus Beta; species Beta corolliflora. The sequence continues at coordinate 44,695 of CANSZD010000803.1, forward strand.
CAACTGCGGTACATTAGAAGGCAATGAATAAGCATAATCACTCATCCTTGTAGCAGAAAATGCTTTTTCTGGTGAATATGAATAAAACAGATCTGTTACAGAAAATGATTTCCTGGAAATAGCAATAAAACGTAAACCTCTGAGCTTGACACCCTATTGTTGTGTTCAGCTTTCATTACCCATGTCTCCTTTCCCAGGTAAAATGTTTTTATTCTCGAATAAAAATGTATCAAAACTTATTGGCTCTAACCAGAAATTATTTTCATAAAACTTACTGGCTCTAACCAGAAATTATTTTCATAAAACTTATTGGCTCTAACCAGAAATCATTTTCATGAAACTTATGTTTTAAAGGTGAAAAGATCAAAAGCCTTAAAGATCAGAATAGGACCTATTCTGCTTAGAAACCCTAATATGACAGTAGAGCATATTTTGCATGCATATGACTAAAAGCGGAAAAACAGTAGTCCATATTGATCCAACCTTCTTTATCTTCAAAAATTTTTGGTTGGAGAAAAACAACACACTTATTATGTCTCTTCAGATAAAAGATTAGAAAGGTGTTGCACAACTGTACCCCGATCAATGCACTATACAGAGTTTCAGAGGCATTTATATCTAATACTCACCAGGGCCTCAATTTTTGGCTTGTACTCTGGTGTAACTGTGTCCACATACTTTGGAATCTCAACGGCTGGAGGAACAATATTATCATTTTTAGATTAAAATCTCAACAACATAAATGTCATGAAAAAAAAAATGTTGGAATTAAAAATCAAATCAGCAACAATATGTCAGGACATAATTGTCAAAAACGAAATGCTCACAAGAATATATTATACTTCTCATATTCATTAAATAAAGACCGAGCCCATCCCTGATAATGAAAACACAGGTTTTTCTTCCCAAATACAAAAAATCCCATTTCAATAAACGATATGTAATATTGCTTAGAGATTACGATAACCATCACTTCATAGCGAGATCCCGAACACTACGCTTTTAAATATTTTGCACACATGTTAATCAGCACAAAACCAAGACAGGCTCTACAAAGGTAGGAAATAGCAATCTTCATGCTAGGCATATACTACGTACATCCCAAAATGAATTGCTACGATATTTGTATATCACAAAGAGAGTTTCCTCTTTCCCTTCTCAAAAGATCAATAGTTTAAAACATTATTTCCCCATTTTCTCTCTCCAACTGGACCATCACATCAACACTTCTTCTCTCTCTACCATAATATCTTGCTCCCTCAATCCACTTCCAATTAATTTATTTACATCAAATAACTATTCCTAAAGCCAGTGTAAGCCAACCAAAAAATTTCAGGATGAAGGAAAGATGTAATATACAGTGGAATAAATCCAAATATATGAGTAGAAGTAAATCATAAAGAGCTAATGCAACTAATGGTAGCATTGTCAGTAGCATCTCAATTGACCAAAGTGCATTTGTTCATAACCAAGTGACAGAAGTCCCCTTGAATTTTTACATGTGGAGAAAATTACATCAAGCAATTGAATGAAAGATCAGGACATGCTTGGATTGAAGATAATGTATTACAGAGGTAATAGAAGAAAAAATAAAGAAAAAGAAAAGTTGATAGGGTGATGGTAGGTGGGAAAAAATAATGATTATGTATTACACCCAAAATGAGGGTAATAGTTCCCCTTTCCATCTCTTCCTCCCTGCATTATCTATCACCTCTTCTACCACCACCTAAATTCATCTTCATTCTATTCGTTTTGGTTCAACTACCCCTTAATGCATTACACACTATCCAAGGATGCCTAGAGAGAAAATAATAGAAATAGTAAATAAGACAGGGACGTTAATTAATAAAATATATACAGACACCCAGTGAAATGAAAAATTAAAATGCCAGAAAATAAAATTCAGTCGTATAATGCCAAAGGTTCTATTTTAGCTTAAGATTGACTTCAAGATAGCATTTTAGTAAATGGATATGCAGTGTACTCAACCAATGTAGCTACTTGATTCCTCCTACTTTACATTATTTCTCTACTTAATTTGAGCTGCTACGTGAACAGGCAGGAAGGAGCATCCCACTGTGTCAAATCATCTATATCTGCATGCTAAATTAAGGTGCATTAAGACATTTCAAAGGGTATAAATTCATCATAGATGGAAATTCTTGCTGCTGCTCAAGAATATCCTCTTCTCATCCTCAAGTATAGAAAATGGCCATGCATGGAGATCATAAATGAGTAAATGACATACCAATCTATTCCATGTTATCATGTGAAAAGGTACCATCCGAATAAAAACAAATAACAACGGGAAGAAGAAGCATTAGGTTGACTCAAGAGTATAAAATCCCTCCATTATACGACAAACATCTTATACCATCCCCCTAATCAATCTATGTGCTTTTAAAACTATCACATTTGTTTTTCAAAGACTTGAGTTACATTGCTAGTGAACTATTTCCAAGCTTTAAATCAAGAATAATACAATGTCTTGCCAAAGTATCTTCGTATTTTTAGATGCTCCATGAAAGCTGGCATCACAATTTCAATCAAATTTCTAATGTTACAAGCCTCTCCACATAAGTAATGTTTCATACACTAGAATATATACCTAACAACAGCTGAAAGCTGGATAATTGTGACCGATGCAAAATATGTCAAATCTTCAAGATCATAATGCAATATTACACCAAAAAATCACAACTTACTAATTCTACTACAAGATCTGGCTCTATTTCACGACCTCGATAGCATCAGCATTTCAATTTTCAACATCCATGTAAATCAATGTATAGAACTTCAAAAAAGACTTTCCTTGATAGAAAAAATGATAACAAAGAACGCGGAATCATACCATCATAAGCTTCCTTGTACATATCAACCAATTTATTGCCAATTCCTTTTCTATAATATTCCCAGTCTATGGGCTCAGGTTCCTGCACAATCAAAAATTATAGTGCTATATTATTATAGTACCTTACATATCAACCAATTTAACACCATGTTTTTCAGCAATTAATAAGCGACTGAACACCATTACAGCTACGATTTTCACAAAACCTAAGAGAATTTCAAAAGATCAGAAACCTCTCACCGCGATTAAATACTCAAATTAATCAAACCTCATCAATCAACCAAATCCAAAAACCATCAGAAAAATCCAAATAATCCATAATCAAAACTCAAAGTTTCACAACAGCAAAAAAAAATCGCATTAAGAGGACGTTAAGAATCAAAATCAACAGAAAAGCAAATATAAAACAGGAAATTAGGTTAAAAAACATCAGCCAAAAAAAAACCGCATTTCAGAAAATCACGAACAAAATGAATCGAAAAAGCGGACATTATATTAAGCCCTAAGAATTCAAATCAACAGAAAAGCAAATGTAATACATGAAATTAGGTTAAAAAACACAGATCGGAGAGGTGAAAGCGGTAAAAACGATGAAAAAGAAAGAGGAGAGAGATAAGAACCTGACTGAACTTGGTCTGAAGTTGAGAGTTGACCTCGTCAAAAGTGCGGCGAAGAGTGAAGAACTCTTTGCGAGCTTCCTCGGAGACAAGGAGCTTAGCCATGCCTTCCCAATCGATGTTCTTCGATGCTTTGAAGGTGACATCGGCTATCTTCTTCGCAACTCCACTCATTTTTTCGTTCTCTGTCTTTTTCTCTCTCTTCTCTCTGAGATTCACAACAAAAATGGGGTAATCAGATTGCCTAATCTCTGGACGGGCGAGGTTCGGCCCCTTATGCTTGGGCTAACTATAGAAATATAGAATGAAACCCTCTTTTTTTGGTTATTTTCCCTCCTCGGTCCTTGATTGCCTAATCTCTGGACGGGCGAGGTTCGGCCCCTTAATTTATAGTAATTTTTAGGAAAAATTGACAAGAGCAGACCCAATTAGGGATGGCAATGGATAGGGTCTGGGTAGGGTAAGGCTAGACCCTTACCCATACCCTAACTTCTGGATGTAGACCCATACCCTACCCATACCCATAAGGTAAATTTTTTTAGGACCCTTACATGTACCCGTAGGGTCCGATAGGATCTGGGTAAGGTTTAGGGTCTAAAATGGGTCCAACACAAAAATAAACCCGCTTACATTTTCACATGTATATATAATCGTTAAGCACAATTTCATATATTAATTTTGCAATTAGCACACATAATATCACGTACATTTCATACCAATACATATTTTTTGCATATCCCAAAAGTCTCATACATCAAAATGTAAATAAATATATTTTTACGTGATTGCAATTTGCGGCTAGGGTTCCTAATTGAGGGAGGGTTTTAGTTTTATTGGAAGTCTGCTGAAGGATATGTTTATATATATATTTATTTTAGTTTTTAAAAAAATAAAAATATATATTTTAGTTTAGATGAGTCTATGGGTAGGGTTTGGGTAGGGTCTGGGTATTTGAGGAGTGAACCCATACCCTACCCTTACCCGATAGGACCATGACCCATACCCTACCCTTACCCATAGGGTCCAAAAAATTAAGACCCATACCCTAATTTTAGGGTAGGGTCTGGGTGGGTCTGAGTAGGGTCCTGGACCCATTGCCATCCCTAGACCCAACTATAACCACCCTTCCATAATAGATCCCAACTTTCGATTATTCCACACCAGTTTCAACTTTGGAGGGTCTTTTACGAAAACGGTCCAAGTGGAAGGGTGACCTGCTTAACCTGTAAAAAAAAATTCAACCCCTCTCCTTCCTCCTTTTTCAGACTTTCTCTCTCCTTTCCCGCCACAAAACCACCAACCAGCCCACCCACACCACCACCTCCACACCCGCCACCACCATCACCCCCTTCCACCTTCACTTGTCGGCGGCCAGGACCACCCTCTCCGCCGGCGCCAAGACTTCCTCCCCGCCGCCGACCGTAACCCGAGACCCACGAACCTCCCCGACCCTCTTTCCCCCACCTCAACCAACCACCGCACCTCGCTCTCTCTCCTATGTCAAAACCGAAACCCACCACCCACACCATTTCGGACCCCCAACCTCCGGCCCTCCGATTTCCAAGTCGACGAACCCTCCCCAACCCTCTTTCTCCCCACCTCGACCAACCGCCGCACCTCCCTCTCTCCTCTCGACAAAACCGAAACCCACCACCCACACCATTTCCACCACCCATACACCCTAAATTGCAACCGGTTCTTCGCCATCGGAACTCCATGGAAGAAGATGAGAGAGGGGAGGAAATCGGAGGGCTGGAGGGTGGTGGAGATTGGAGAAATCGGGATAGGGGAAAGGGTCGGGTGGGGGGCCGGGTTGTTCTTGGTCTTGAGTTAGGGTCGACGATGGGGAAGGGGGGTTCGGTTGCCAGCGAGGAAGGGGGAGAGGGAGAGGGTGAGGTAGAGGTGGTGGCTGGGCGTGGGGTTGCTGGGTAAAAACATTAGAGGAGTTACGATGGCGGGGGAAGGGGTGGCAGTGTAGGGGAGAGGGTGGCAGAGGTGGCAAGAGTGGTGGTTTCAAATGTTTACCTGTTGTAGCAGGTTAGGTGACCTGCTAGGACCATTAATGTAAAGCACCCCCCAAAGTTGGGACTGGTGTGGAATAATCGAAAGTTGGGATCTATTATGGAAGGGTGGCCATAGTTGGGCCTGCTCTTGTCAATTTTTCCTAATTTTTATACTTCTTCCGTTTCTAATAAAGTGATCACTTTTTTTTATAAGAACATGTAATAGTAATTTTTTTTGAAAGAGACATGTAATAGTAACTTAGTAGGTCTTGTCGAAAAAAAACTTGGTAGGTGACTGTATACACAAATTTCGAGTCAGAATAAATAAGACAAGAAACAAAGTAACAAAGAAATTATATTTCAATAAATGTATTGAGTACAATCTCTGTAAACAGTTTATAATGAAAATAAATTAAGTCCTCTGATTCTGTTCCGTAACTGGAGATGACACGTGTTGATGTCGACGTGGAGCTAAGTGTAGACTGACGTTTTGTCAACGTCAACCTGAGTTTGAGTGTCGGATGACGTTTTGTCAACGTCAACCTGAGTTTGAGTTTTGTTTGAGTGTATTCGAATGAGGGCTGACAAAAGCTTGAATCTCAATCGAATTTGTTTGAATGTATCTGAACAGTCGGCACAGATTTGATGTGCTTGTTGACTATTTGCAGAGAGAATTCCAAGAGAATTTTATGAGCTCTTGAGAATAATGATTTTCTGATCCCCTCAACTGAAGGAGGTGAGGTCTATTTATAGGGAATGGAGATCCCTTCATGGACTTGGTAGTTTATGGGCTTGGGCCCGTTTATGACTTGGAAGTCTTTTTTACCTTTGCCATTTGACCATCTTATTTGGACTATAATATTGACTGGCCCAAATAGTTGACAACCCAAATTATATTTAATTGATTTAATTTGGATATTTTATTTTGGTGGGCTAAATTAATTAAACTGAGCTAATTATATTTATTTTTAGCTCAATAATAATCAATTTATTTTAATGTAAAACACTAATAAATTTTTAGTGTCTACAAATTGCCCCCTCGAGACCATGTCATGAACACAACTTGTGTTTTGGTATGACGAGGTCTCGACAAATTCGAGTTTGGCTTGGTAACTAGGTGACAATCACTGTGTTGTCATGCTTTGTTGCCGAGAGTGATGAACCACCTATAACTCTATTAAGTCTTGGACATAGAAAAATATTGAGACACTGTCACGTACACGATTTGAAGTGTTTAATCGTGACAATGTCTCGAATTTGAGTTTGATTTAGCAATTAGGTGCCAATCACCGTAGTAGTCTTAAGATTTGTTGTCTAGAGTCATGAACTACCTATAGCTCTGTCTTGGACTTGGAAAAATAATCCCAATCGAATAAGTATTAGGTTTTTTTTTCTTGACCAAAGTGTATAAATACAGTTACTCGGAGACAATGTATCATCCTTCCATCGACGACAATTTCCTTCGACCCCCCACATCAAGAGGTACACTTCCATTTTTTTTTCTCTTTTTTTTTTCTGTTGTGATGATGATGATATCACATGGGGTGCTTGATGCTTTGTATGTATATCACCGTGGCTGCTACATCATAGATCATGAATTTACTTTGAATTTTTTTTTCCTCAAGTATTAAACTTGATAATTTTAGAACTCCCAGGCATGTTCTACTGCTTTCTTCTCTCTTCTCCTTGTTTTTCTAATTTATAATGTTCGACTTACCATGAATTCTTTTGAATATCATGATTCATGTTAGTCGTAAGATTAACATTAGCCCAGCCCTATGATTAGTGTAGCACAATTGCTTTTGATTTTGTTTTCTTTTTTTTTTATTCGTTTTCCTTGGCATCTCGTATGATCAGTACCATGCATCTTCTTTGATTTTTTTTGTTTTTGTTGATTATTTGTCTTTTGTAAGAAGACTAATCAAGATGACTAGGCTTTTGATTTTTTTTTTTGTTTTTTCAATTCTCTAACATCATCAAAGATGTAAAAGAATCATAAGGCTTTCCACGCCAATTTGTTATGGCTTTAGACTTTCGTCACCCTTTTTTTTAATGTGACTTATATGCCATAATCATCATTAATCCCGACTATCACAACCAAAGTATTGGCTAACAAATTTGTTTAATGGCTTGTTCCTTTACTCTGTTGCATCAATGCCCCCCATTTTTTAGTTCCTGTCTTGCTTGTGACGAGGACAATATTACACATAATTCCTTGATTTCTTGTATTGACACCATGAATTGTATGCTATAGTAACACATGCAATACATGTTTTACGTCTCTTTTTTTTGTTTGTCAACAGTTTGGATTTTCATATTTTGTTTGACTTGCGGCACATCATCTTTTCTCCGAGATACTCAACTTTCTTGCTTGTCTTTGGAGCAATATCAGAAACTCAAGACTTGTGAGGTGATTTTTTTTTAACACCCTTTAGTCTAAAATGTTTTATCTGTATATCCCTTTTTTGTATATGTGTACCCGTGTATTTTTCCAACTACATGACAGGTCACATGAAGACGGGGACTTCGTCGCGATGGGCCATATGTGCGACTATGAGCCTGTCAGGGGTGTTACTCGTATGTCTTTAGCACTGCGACAATGTCACCTCCAGGCATCCCCCCTTGAAGACGAAGACGGGGATTTCGTCGCGATGGGCCATATGTGCGACTATGAGCCCTGTCGTGGGATGTTATTCGTATGTCTTTAGCACCTTTGCGACAATGTCACCTCCAGCGATCCCTTGAAGACGAAGACGGGGATTTTGTCGCGATGGGCCATATGTGCGACTATGAGCCTGTCAGGGGTGTTATTCGTATGTCTTTAGCAATGCGACAATGTCACCTCTAGACATTTCCTTGAAGACGAAGACGGGGATTTCGTCGCGATGGGCCATATGTCTTTAGCACTGTGAGCCTGTCAGGGGTGTTATTCGTATGTCTTTAGCACTGCGACAATGTCACCTCCAGACAGTCCCTTGAAGACGAAGACGGGGATTTTGTCGCGATGGGCCATATGTGCGACTATGAGCCTGTCAGGGGTGTTATTCGTATGTCTTTAGCACTGCGACAATGTCACCTCCAAACATTCCCTTGAAGACGAAGACGGGGATTTCGTCGCGATGGGCCATATGTCTTTAGCACTGTGAGCCTGTCAGGGGTGTTATTCGTATGTCTTTAGCACTGCGACAATGTTACCTCCAGACAGTCCCTTGAAGACGAAGACGGGCACTACGAGACTGACACCTCTAGACAGTCCCCTGACAATCAGTCTCACCCTCGAGGTATGTTGTCTAACCCATGTTTTTTTAATGATTGTTCATTAACCCCAGAATCGCTTTTGTTTTGATGCTTTCTCAATTGTGTTTTTCGAAAACGTTTTGGCTTGAGTTGTCATTTCGTCCTTCACTGTTTGCACTCTTGTGGGCTAGGAGTTAGAACTTCCTTTTTTTTGTTTCGGCGTTCATAGTTTTGACTCTTACGGGCCAGGAGTATTGCATTTTTTTTTGTTTCGCCGTTCACAGTTTATACTCTTGCAAACCAGGAGTATTGCATTTTTTTTTGGTGTGGCTGCACTCGAGTATTATTTTTTGTTTCCCAAGTTGCCTACGTACTTGCAAAAGAATCGAATCACTTTTACAAGATCAAGCCAGCGTAATTCAAGTTGACATATTTTTTTTTCAACATATGCAGTTTAGACTCTTGCTTAGGAGTTAGAATTTTTTTTTGGGTGTGCAATTTAGACTCTTGCTTAGGAGTTAGAATTTTTCGTGTGCAGTTTAGACTCTTGCTTGGGAGTTAGATTTTTTTTTAGTGTGCAGTTTCGACTCTTGCTTAGGAGTTAGAATTTTTTTTTTGTTGGTGGCAGTTTATACTCTTGCTTAGGAGTTTCGTTTTTTGTTTGCTTGCAATTTAGACTCTTGCTTAGGAGTTATAATTTTTTTTTTAGTGTGCAATTTAGACTCTTGCTTAGGAGTTAGAATTTTTAGTGTGCAGTTTCGACTCTTGCTTAGGAGTTAGAATTTTTTTTTGTTGGTGGCAGTTTATACTCTTGCTTAAGAGTTTCGTTTTTTGTTTGCTTGCAGTTTAGACTCTTGCTTAGGAGTTAGAATTTTTTTTGGTGTGCAGTTTAGACTCTTGCTTAGGAGTTCGAAATTTTTTTGTGTGCAGTTTAGACTCTTGCTTGGGAGTTAGATTTTTTTTAGTGTGCAGTTTAGACTCTTGCTTAGGAGTCTCATTTTTATTTGCTTAGGAGATTCACTTTTATTTGCTTGCAGTTTATACTCTTGCTTAGGAGATTCACTTTTATTTGCTTGTAGTTTATACTCTTGCTTAGGAGATAGTTTTTTTATGTGCCGTTTATACTCTTGCTTGGGAGTTTTTCTTTTGTTTCGTTTCGCATGCAGTTTATACTCTTGCTTATAGGAGTTAGACTTTTTTACTTGCAGTTTACCCTCTTGCTTAGGAGGAGTATTCTTTTGTTTATATAGGTATGCAGTTTATACTCTTGCTTAGGAGCTAGAATTTTGACTTGCAGTTTACCCTCTTGCTTAGGAGGAGTATTCTTTTGTTTGTATCCATGAGGTTTTGTTTCCATGCCCTTAGATCTTTCACTTAGAATAATTTTCACAATCATGGCGTTGACGGATCCTCTATTGATGCGTCAGATGAGTCTGATTCATTTCCATGACAAGCAATTGTAAGCTCCATGTCGTGCGCTTTACTTGCTAGTTCTTGAAATGTTTTGGGTTTGATCCCTTGCAAGATGTAGGTCAAATCCCAATGCATGCCTTGGATGCACATTTCGACTGCAGAAGTTTCTGACAAACGATCTTTACATTGCAAGCTCAAAGCACGCCAACGATTAATGTAGTCAATGACGGGCTCATCATTCCATTGGTGAGTCTTAGTCAACTCAACCATGCTGATAATACGTCGAGTGCTATAGAACCTGTTTAGGAACTCTTCCTCCATTTGATCCCAACTGTTGATGGATTGTGAGGGTAGATCTGTGTACCAATCAAAGGCCATCCCTTTAAGAGAACGTACAAATTGTTTGACGAGGAAATCGTCTGTGGTACCAGCATTGTTGCATGTTTCTACAAAGTGAGCAATGTGTTGCTTAGGATTTCCTTTCCCATCGAATCGTTGAAACTTTGGGGGATGGTAGCCAAAAGGCATCTGCAACTTATCAATTCTCTTGGCATAAGGCTTTACATAGTGATGACTTCCTTGATAGCTTTCCCCAAGTTGATTCTTGACAGCACGAGCTATCAACAATTCGAGTTGTCGAGCTGTCGGTGGACGGTGAGGGTTGACACCACTCTCGTCTTCGCTTTCGTCACCACCCTGGCTTGATGATGCGTCGCCTGAGATTCTACTAAGTTTCTCATTGAGGACAACAATTTGCTCGTTTTGGAGTCTGATTTGAGCATCCTTTTCCTCTCCGTCCTTTATCAATTTCTGGAGTAAGATGTTCATTTCAGCGAGTTGTTCCTCAACTGTTTTAACTGAGGTCACCATAACAGAAGCAGTGACAACATCTTTCTTCATTATTTTGTTGTGAAAGCCAAGACTCATGTCTTCCATAAAGTCACCTAGCTAACGTTATAGATTTTCGCGGGGTGTCGGCAGAGTCTTCAGGAGATTGAGAGATGTTCTTGCTTGAGGCCATTTCTCAGATTTGTTGTTGATGACGAAACAGAGATGAGAGGCAGAGATAGTCCCACCGAGCGTGCCAAAATTTATATACACAAATTTTAAGTAAAAAAAAAATAAGACAAGAACAAAGTAACAAAGAAATTATATTTCAATAAATGTATTGAGTACAATCTCTGTAAATAGTTTATAATGAAAATAAACTAAGTCCTCTGATTCTGTTCCGTAACTGGAGATGACACGTGTTGATGTCGACGTGGAGCTAAGTGTAGACTGACGTTTTGTCAACGTCAACCTGAGTTTGAGTGTCGGATGACGTTTTGTCAACATCAACCTGAGTTTGAGTTTTGTTTGAGTGTTTTCGAATGAGGGCTGACAAAAGCTTGAATCTCAATCGAATTTGTTTGAATGTATCTGAACAGTCGGCACGGATTTAATGTGCTTGTTGACTATTTGCAGAGAGAATTCCAAGAGAATTTTATGAGCTCTTGAGAATAATGATTATCTGATCCACTCAACTGAAGGAGGTGAGGTCTATTTATAGAGAATGGAGATCCCTTCATGGACTTGGTAGTTTATGGGCTTGGGCCCGTTTATGACTTGAAAGTCTTTTTTACCTTTGCCATTTGACCATCTTATTTGGACTATAATATTGACTGACCCAAATAGTTGACAACCCAAATTATATTTAATTGATTTAATTTGGATATTTTATTTTGGTGGGCTAAATTAATTAAACTGAGCTAATTATATTTTTTTTTAGCTCAATAATAATCAATTTATTTTAATGTAAAACACTAATAAATTTTTAGTGTCTACAGTGACACATATCTCAAAGTGGTAAAAAAACTTCTCATTTATTATATTTTATCATTATTTAATTATTTCACCTACTTAATATATTCAATAACTCACATTTAATTGCCACCTAATTAAACTAATACTCCCTCCGTTTTTTTAGATGTAACATTGGACTTTTCACATTTGCCGAGGCACAACTTTGATCGATAATATCTCTAATTGTATAAAAGTAAAATTATAAAAAATATATATTTGGAAAGTGTATACCGTGACGAATCAAACAAGATCCCGCTTGACTATATTTTTTCTTATGTATAAATAACAATTAGTGGTCAAAGTGTATTGGATGAATATTGTCCAAAGTCAATATGTTACATCTAAAAAAAACGGAGGGAGTATTTACTACTCGATTAATAATTCCATCCCTTTTTAATCCATCTCGCTCATCAGTCCCCTGATCTTCCTCTTCGTTCCCCCTCTCCATTTATCTGATCAGCCCATCTAACCCTAACCCTAACCCTAATCCTAACCCTAAAATAATTGCCCGAGAAAATTTGGTGGCCTCTTTCACTCATGAACTGCAATATCTTATATATACTTCTATGAGATCTTCTCTCATCTTCTCTAAGATCTTCTCTTATCTTCTACAAAATCTTTTTTTTTTTGCAAAGAACCTTAATTTTGCAATTCGTGGCCTCTTTCTTCTCTCTTCTCCTCTAACTTCTGAGATCCACAAAAACCAAAACCCTATTCTAGATCTTCGCTTTTTGCGGAGAACCAAAACTCTAACACCCCCTAATTTGTGTTCGATTGTCTCGTATTTTGCCAATGGATTCTTGGAACATAATCATGTTGGCTCCTAATGATATGGATTCCAAATAAGAATCCTCGTTGTTGAGTAAACCTGATAGAAATGAGCACAGTTCATCATACACATCAAATCGACGTTTTCACGGCATTCAAGTTTCTCAAGAAAGTCCTACTTCAAAGTTTAGGTTGCCTTATAAACTAGAAAGGAAGCGACCGAGTTGTAATCCCCAATATTTTAATAAATTATATATTTTTTTCGAATTCATATTATATTTATAGATATTTTATATTTCATGAGAAGATAAATTTCAGTATTGTCGACTATTTAAAAGTCAAATATTTTAGGTTGACAACTATTGACCTTGTTACGTCAAATTTTTAATTAAATTATTGCAAAGTTAGTATTTAAATATATTAAAAAAAAGTATTAGGGTTCCTAGTATTACTAGGACACCCAAAATCTATATATAGAGGAATCAAACCTAATTAACATTTTGGCAAACCTCTAACTCTCTCTTTTCCTCCTCTCTCACTCGACCCTCTCTCCCTCACTTGTGCTCCTCTTTCCTCCTCCACGCATGACGCGTCGGTGCCGCCGGCGCTGCTCCTCCTTCTCTTTGTCGGTTGTGTTCTTCTTCTCTGATCCCTCTCTCTCATTTTTTTTTCTTTTTCTTTGATTGTTTTGTTTTCAGTTTATTCAATTATTAATAATATTATTATTTTGTTTTACATTATTATTTAACTATGGTCAAACTCATATTTAGAGTATATTAGTATTATATTTTTGTAGTATAGATAGTAGTACTGAAACTATAAAATTTCAGATTTAAAGATTTAAATTTTATGGTTTTTAAAGTATGGAAACATGGGTTTTTGAAGGTTTAAAAGTGTAAAAACATTAGTTCTTTGGTTATGGTTCTAAAGGATGGAAATTTGATGTCTAAGAGGATGTTTTTAAAGGTTTTAAGAAAGTTATAAACATTATTATAAGAGCTGGAATTTTTATGGTGGTGATTAATATTTATTATATTATTACTTGTAGGAGAGGGATACTCCTTGAGTGAATTTTAGTGCACAAAGAATAATTTACACAAGGTACGTGCATGTCTATGAGTTTTGGACTAGTATCATGTACTAGGAATGTGTGTGCAACTTAATATCATGCTTAGGGAACTTTGGTAGTTCTTAGGCAAGATTGTTTGCGACGAAATATCATGTTTCTATGACTTTTATATGAAAGCGTGTGATTATTTGTTTATTACATGTTTGGATGGATTATTATACAAGCAAGTAAAAGGCGTTTGATTATTTATTAATCATGTTTTATTTATTACCTATGATTGGTAAAGGTAGTTATCGGATTTAATTGTATATTGATCCATGTTTAATATTTATTACCTCTGGTAAGGTAAATGTTTCAATTTATCGTAGTGTTATTCCATACTTTATTAATTTATTTATTATAATCGTGGATTTTGATGGAGTAAGTGGAAGGTATGTCTTAATGACATTGGTTTAATGTTGATTGTATTTCAACAGTTCAGTTTATAAGATTAATGGTTTTGGAATTGGTATATTCTGTGATCATTGTTATTAATCAAAGATAAAATAAATACCTTGAGTGTTGGTTTTGTTGTTATGCGTTGTAATGTCGGTTAATCAGTTAATTACTTAATGTAAAATTAAAGAGAATGAGGAATAAAACTCTAGTTTAGTGCACGTCTAGAGTATTGAACACTGGGAGTTGGAGTTTGTGGTGGTAGCCCATGGCTTTTCGAGGACCACCGCTTGATCAACGTGTCTCTCTTTTTAAATTATTTATCGGTATCGGTTGGGTTCGGGGGGAACGAAGTTGCACCTGTTGCCCTCGTCTTCTTATTGAAGACTATTTTTGGTTTGGACAGTTCGTTCATTGCTTATTCAACCTAAATCAAATCATCGAGTTACTATCGGAATCATTGTTTTGTTCAATTATTATTATTTTTGCCTACAATGCATGATTTTATTTTACTATGTAATATCATGCTAGGTTTTTTACTTTTATTATTCTTAGAGTATATGTACCGAGCTTTGCTGATTACATGCTTTCTATGTTGATCATGGCTTATGCTTTGTTGATCCTGTGATGACCCATCTTAACTCTTGTATTGTTCAGCGAGCAGTCACCCGCATCAATAGATCATAACTTTTATTTAAGGTGGGTGATCATGATGGATGGGAGTGCGAGTGTTAAGTTATACTACTATTACTATTATTTTTTGTTGAATTTCTTAAATAATGTTTGGGATTTGTTTTAAACTCTAGAGTTGACTTTATGGTTTGATTTTCATTCATTGAATTAGTTTGGTTTGGTTGGCTATGTTTGTTTCCAATATGTAAGACCTTTAGTTGACTTTTATTATTTGGTTTGAAATGTTTTATTTATTTTTCGCTGCAATATTCTGAATAAGCCGAAACATTTTCGAATATGGCAGTAATACTTTAATTCTCTATTATTTATTCAAAAAGGTACTCTTAAAAGAAGATACTCATTGGGGTGTTACATGAGTGCAACTAGGCAGCCTGTCAGGCTTTGAACTTCTCACATTTCTTGGGGAAGTCATTTCTAGAATTGTCTTAATCTTATCTGGGTTTGCCTCAATCACCCTTTCATCAACCAAGAGACCTTGATATTTTCCGCCTTTTGACGATGTAGGCGTGTTTTTTATTGCCTATGCGAGATGAGCGCGGATTTTACTACCTCATTGTAAAGGCTTTTGTTTTGAAAATGTCGTGAAATAAAGAAGCTGCCAACAAGTATTTAAAGGAAGACTCATAAACCTAATTGGATATTGGAAAACCATAGTGTAGACACAAAATCGTGTTTCCCCATTTAGTACCCAATGATGAAACATACCGTCGTCCTAATTGATCCTGTCCAAAGGATGACCGATCTGAAACCTAAGCCCAAAATCGTTTTAAAAACTAAAGTTTATTTGTTTGTTTGAAATGATTTCGGTCCCACTTTTAAACGCCCTATTAATTATTCATGATAATTAATTGTATTTTCAAGTCCGCTTTCATAAACATTAATTATTCTTGATAATTAATTGTAAATATTAATTATTCTTGATAATTATATTCTAAAGAACATTATGAAAATCAGATTTTTATTCCTAAAGATAACTGATTTCGGAGTTTGGATGACATTATTTGATCAAAGTTATGCTCGGATTAAGACTAGCGTTGGATTTCAACGTTGTTGTTGTCTTCAGAATATGAACCATATTGACGTTGGACTTGACGTTGTCACTGCCTTCACAATTACACTGGATGTACCGTTGTCGATGTCTTCCTACCTGTAGAATGCAAAGAATACAAACATGAATATAAAAAGGTTGGGACATGCCTATGCCCCGTAATGTGAGTATTTTTGAAAGAAGTAACTTATGAAAAGTTCATTTACCCGGGATCGAAACAAGGAATAACTCGCGGAAAGTTCATCTGCTCGGAAGCGAGAGAGGAATAACTCCCGGAAAGTTCTTTCGCTCGGAACGAGAGAGAAATAACTTGCGGAAAGTTCATTCACTCCGGAACGAGAGAGGAATAACTCGCGGAAAGTTCTTTTGCTCGGAATGAGAGAGAAAAAACTCGTGGAAAGTTCTTTTGCTGGGGACGAGAGAGGAATAGGACATGCTAACGACCTAGAATACGAGGATATTGTGCAAGTGTATGTGCCAGTTTGTGATACTAGCCTGCAGAATGTGTGTATGTGTGTGTGTGTGATCTGACTTGATAACTAATGCAAGGAGACTATGAGATGAAATGTATGCAATACTAGATGCAATGTTAATGTGATATTATTTGTTCCTCTAGAAGCTCAACTTTTTCTTTAAGAAATGAAAAGCCCCCAAGGATGATCCATTCAGTTAAAGGTTACGTCTGATTTGAAATGTGCTACATAACGAGTCTTTGTAATGTTTGTATAAGCTTTGAGTTGTGTGTGCTACGGGCCTTAATGAGCCCACAAATAATTATGATCCTGCATTACTTCATCATGTGGGCCTAGAGCCCATGATTTTTTTTGTATGGGCTCATAATGAAGTCGTCATCAAAGTATGCCTGGAGCCTATGGTCTTCCTGTGGACTTGCGTTCAAGCCCCTAACAAAGTAGAGATAATGAAGTATTTGAGTTGATATCTTATCACGCTAAGTGGAGGTTTCAACCCAAGATTTCATATAGGGTTCCTAAGGTGAAAGGAGAAGAGGCTAAGGCCAGAGAAAGGAACACTCAAAGGATGAGGCGTGGTCATAGCGCCGAGTGTTGAAAGGTTATGCTATATTTCGCTTAAAAGGTTATAATGTGGTTGGGAAAGTGCAAAGACATAATAAAAAGAAAAGGCGGAGCCATAATAAATTAGCTCACTCAATAATGTATACTAATGATGCAGGTTCAAATCCCAATCTAGTTCTAAGGGTAGGGATAAGCACTGGAAATTCATGATTTAGTAATCACCTTTTTTCCACGGGCCTAAGCAAGCCTTAAGACAAAGTTTTGAATTAAATGGTAGGGCCTCGAAAGAGGTTGCCTACGTATCCATGATGGGATCATGCCAGTCGTAGCTCTTAGCGTTTTAGTTGGTGGCCAGGCATTTTGCTTGAGCCACTTGCAATGAATTTGGCATTGATTTGGAAGAGGTCTTTGAAAGAGGTGGATAATGATGTAGGTTTGGTTTGGCTTGAAGTGGTTGGACCTCAAGGTGAGGTTTCCTACGTATCTTTAGCAGAATCAGACCATTCGTAGTTCAGGGTGATGAATGAGAAGACGCCCTAACTTTTGCCTAAGTCGCCTTTACTGGTTTTCAAACTAATGGGCTTGGGTTGGTCTTTTATGGTTTATTGGAACATGGTTATGGGTCGTTTGTAATGTATGGTTTTTGGTTATGGAGGTCAAGGCCTTTCGTTAAATGAAGGTTTTAAAGGATTTGAAAGAAGTACACTTGACAAAGCTATTGATGGGCTTATTTGCAACACTTTTTTTTTCGTTTCTTTGATTTTCTCTTTTTTTTATGCTTTGTTTTTTTTTTGTATCTTATTTATTATTATGCTTTTGCTTATTTTTCTTTTTTTTTTGTTTTTGTTTTTTGTTGTTGCTCTTTTTTTGCTTTCCTTTTATATTGAATTGTTGTCAAATGTACTTCCCATGAGGTAGGTTAAAGGGACAGGGAGATTATGTCTTTAGGTTAAAATGGATGATAAGAATTGGATTAATGGTTGTGGTGAAGGGAGGAATGCCTCATTTATGCCAATTATGTTCATTGGCTTTATTTAGAAAAGTTGTGAGAATTAGAAAATCATTCAATTTTTTTTTCAAGCTACAATCATGATTTCAATTATGTTCATTAATGCAAAGTTAAAGAATAAATACATAAATACTCATTTATTAATTCGAATTTATGAGTACATGCAATTAAGGAAAATCCTATATCAGACTACGTAGATAAAATAAAGAGATAGAAAATGAAAACCTAAATCAACTCCCACATTGCGTGTGACAAGAGACCTTAAATCTGGGGTATTTTTGTAGTAGTAGAAATTGGAAGTCTCGCATCATCGATCATATCTTGGACAAGCTCTTTTAACCTGTTGGAGTCAGCGGTCTTATGTCCATTGCCTCTATACATGGTATTCGCAATAGGCATTCTTATCCCAGTTCGGCCCTTTATTTATCTTCATGAGGGTCTAGAGTGGGCCCAATAGGAGAAGTTGGGCCTCTAGCATTCAAGCGGTCAAATTAAAAGCAGTATCCTGATTCATTCCTAATGGGGTATGCTCTCTCTTACGTTCTCTTTGAGGCCTAGTAGGAGACTCTATGGCATTGAGGTTTTTGTCTTTGTTGTAGTGCACGTTTTTAAAGTAAATCATCCTCAATCTGGATACCCACATCGTACACACTTCTAAAGCTATTTATGCCCAAATATTTAAGATGATTTTTTCTATTGGTAAATAGAGAGATTTTATTATCAAAAGGCAAGAAGAAAAAATTCATACAACCTAAGCTAGAGCCAACGAGGCTAAAAAAACACTAAGAAAACACCTAGACAAAAAAACCAAATAGGCCACAGAAAAGACAAAGATGCAGAACAAAGAAAACCACCCAAAATTTAAGGAATTATAGAAGCAAGCCTAGGCAACTGGTAGCATTTAGAATACATCAGGAATTGAATTGGCCTATCCAGAGTATCTTGAGTCTGTTGTTTGTGTTTAAATTTCTTGGAGTTCCTTTCTTGCCATAAAATGTAAGTTGTGATAGAGAAAGCCATTCTCTGAAGCTATTGGTTTTTATAGTTGGACTTCAATCGATTAATTACCTCCAACTGAGTCCACCTTTCAGTGTTTCCATTCACTCCAAGCTAGTGAAGAATAACTTTCCAAACACCCCTAAAAACTCACAATTAAAAAACAAATGACCTATAGTTTCAGCATAAGTACTACATAGGCAACAAAGAGGATCATGTTGAATACCAATCTTAAGTAGATTATCACATGTAAGCCTATCCATGACTGCCAACCATGTGATAGAAATACACTTAGGTGGTGCATGAGTATTACGCAACAGCTTTTTCCACTGAACAACAAGTACATTTTGATGAATAGATTTGTAAATCTTTCTAATGGAGAAATTAGATCCTTAAATCAATCTAGCACCATCAATCACAAAATGAACATAAACCAAAATTTTCTTGACAACCCAGGATGCTTGCTGAGGTACATCCAGAGTAGCAAGATCTCTGTTTTTGATATAAAAAATGTGATATAAAAAATGTGTACCCATTTTACCCACACTTTGTCCTTCATCTGAGCAAGGTTCCATAGTAACTTACAAATAGCAATTTTATTCCAACTTTCCACATTTATAATGTTTAAACCACCTGCTTTTTTAGGGAAGTAGAGTCTTTCCCAAGCTACCAAGTTTCCTCTTGTAGTGTCAGAGTTACCAGTCCATAGAAAATTTCTACAAGCAGCTTGAAGAAGTTTGAGAATTTTTTTAGGCAAAAGGAAAATATAACACCAGTATGTTTGAACTCCAAATAATACAAACTTGATGAGTTAGAGTTCCCCCAGCATAGGACATTAATTTTGCAGCCCAACTATCCACTCTAACTAGAACCTTTTTGATAAGAGGTTGGCATTGAATAATGGATAATTTCTTGGATGAAAGAGGGACACCAAGATATCTAAAGGGTAATTCACCCTTTGAAATATTAATAACATGTAAAATATCTGCCTGAGCCTCATAAATAACCCCTCCAAAGTAAATAGAGGTTTTAGTTTGATTAGCTTTGAGCTCATAAACAGAAGAAAATTGATGAAAAGTAGCAAAAAGATGTCTGATGGAGTTGATATCCAATCTTGAGAATAGCAGCAAGTCATCAGCAAAACAAACATAATGAAAGCTTTAGTTTCTGACATTTTTGATGATATTTAAACTCTCTATGGCTACTTAGAGTACACAAAGACCTATTGAGATACTCCATACAAATGACAAAAAGATAAGGAGAAATAGGATCTCCCTGCCTAATTAAGACCCTTTTTGCCCTTCAATAGGCCTAGTCATTTCACCACTAACATTGAAGGAGTATGATACAGTTGTCAGACAAGCCATTATCCAATCCACAAGAACACTTGGAAACCCCAACTCCAACAACAAATACTTCACAAAGGGCCATTCTATAGAATCATAAGCCTTTTGTAAATCAATTTTCAGCATACACATGGGAGATATGTGTTTCCTATTGTACCTATTTGAGGTGATTTTTGAATTTAGAGAGGACGTCAGAAATGAAATTTCGTACCAAGTCTTTTTCCGCAGGCCTTGATACCATATGGTTGATTTCTCTCGGCACTTATTCAAAAAAGTTGTAAAACCTTCATTTTCCCATTGTTTAAGAACCTCAAGCTCTCTAAGGGAGGTTTGCAATTGTGTGTTTGATTCGTATTGCTTCATGAAAGTAGTAGTAATAATATCTTCCTAAGTTAGAGTTTGCTTGGGACTAAAGGAATATAACCAATTTTGGCAAAGTCCAATGACATCGGGAATACCATTGGGTACAATTTAGAGTCAACTAATTTGATGATCATGGTTGCACGAAAGTTCCTTAGACGATACTTTGGGTTATTAGTTGGTTTGAATTTAGGGATGTCAATTGTAGAGAATTTTTCGGGGAGTTTTCCCTGAAGTTTGGTGTTATCAATGGGCTCAAAAAATGAATTGGTATTGGTTACCCTATGAACAACACTATCCTATTTCTTGTTGAATCCAAGAGACTCATCAGAATCGACCCTATCAAGTCTTATAGCTATTTCTTCCATCATACTAGTAAGCTTGGCTAAGGCTCTAGCCATTTCAGCGAATTGTTGCTCGATATTCGATGGGTTACCCATTTCAACGTCTCTTGAATTCTGCATGTTTCATCAAGTTGGAGGTTAGAAATGGAGTGATAGTGGAGAGAGAGAAATGGAATGAAAGAGGTCGAGCTTCTAAGAACAAATCAACATATCCTAAATGAATGATTTTTTTTTTATTTTTTGGATGTAATGAATGGCTGAACTACCCTAGGATGCATGAATGATTTTTTTGGATGCACCTAGACCTAATGCATGTATGCATGACCTTTTTGGATGCACCTAGACCTAATGCATGTATGCATGACCTTTTTGGATGCACCTAGATCTAATGTATGTATGCATGATTTTTTTGCATGCACCTAGATCTAATGTATGTATGCATAACTCGATCTATGCATTCGAAAAAAGGGAATCTGATCGCTTGTAGTTCAGTACTACTAAATGCGTATTGCATGAGATGAAATGACGAGTTGTATGCAATGGGACTCCTAAATGCTTATGAACTAGTTATGCATGAAGTGTATGAACGATGGATTATGCAATGTCAAGGGACTATGATATGAATGTAGTCCTAATGGATATGGAATTCTACTGACTTTAGAATATTAGTCTTGATAGACTTCTAATGAACTTTTAGGATGCTAGACTCCCAATATGCATGAGACTCTTGTGGACCTAGACTCCTAAAATGGACGAAATTCTAATTGATTTAGACTCCTATTATGCATGGATTTCTATGGATTCTAAACTCCTAAGATGCATGAAATTCTAGTGGATGTAGACTCCTGTTATGCGTGGACTCCTAAGATGGTAAGAATGACCCTAAACTTAGACGGGATCAGGAATCCTAATGTGAATGGAGTTAGATAAGGTTAAGAACTCTAAATGGAGTGAAACTGGATGAACCTAGACATTTGGACTTCTAATGGAGTTAGAATTCCTAAGGAAAATGGGATTTTTACAATAAAGTGGACACTATAAATCCTACATGATGTACATAAAGAGATGAGATGATATACATGGAAAAATAGGATAAAGGATAAATGATCAATTTTCGAAAATCATAGTCGTTGATAGAAAATGAGATGAAGTTGTGAAAAAGATAGGAGATAGTTTATACAAAAAAGATATAGGATTGCTTTACAAAAGGATATGAGATCTGGATAAGGGATGTGATGAAATTTTGAAATAGATGGAGGATTTTTCGAAAAAGACAGGGAATAGATTTTGAAAAAATTTAATCATGATTGAAAATGCGAACACAATCGAAATTCGGCAAATAAATCGTCGAAATTGAGCCCGGACAAAGCATGAAGCTTAGGCCACACACAAGACTCTTGCATGCGACGCAAGCATCTTGTGCTTGGCGCATGATTCTTCCGTGTCACGCAAGCTTCTTGTGTTTAGGGCACAATGTTTTCGATGCATTTTTCGAGGTTCAATGGTTTTGTTTGTCGTTTTTCGATGATTTCTAGCCTAATTCGAAGTGAATGCAGGGAGAAAGCATATTGAACATAGCAAGTAAGAAATCAATGATGTCAAATAGGAAAGAAATAGTATGCAGTTCTCAACCCATAGTCAAGATCTGCGTTTGAAACTACGGCCAGGTGTAGGTTATGGCTGAAATGGGTCCATGACTAAGAGATTGATCCCACGCTTCGTACTTTGCTTAAAAAGGTGGCCACGTATAAGACGTACTCCAGTTCTTTAGTTAGGAACAAGAGAACAATGCCATAGTTGGGTAGGTTTGCTTATGACTAAGATCCAACACAATCGCTCAAGAAGCTTTTTGGAAGGACAAAAGCACAAGCCCCCCAGGGTGGCCTCACGCATAGAACATGCGCTAATGAGGCAGGGACGATTGCATATGCAATACTGTATGTTATTCAAAAGCATAAAAAGAGAATGAATCATATTTTTCAAATTTCACCCACTCATTAAAACATAGTTTTAAATCCTCCACAGTGAAGTCACCAAATTGTAGACGTGTTTTTATTCGCCTACGCGATGTGAGCGCGTATTTGACTACCTCATTGAAGGGTTTTATTAAAAATCATTTTTGAAGTCGCCAACAAGTCTTTAGAGGAAGACTCATAAACCTAATTGGATATCTGGAAACTTAGGGACATCTTAGGGACTTATCCAATGTGGATTTCCCCCGTCATAACTCATTAATGGTCATGAACCACAATATGAGTTCGGGGCTGAGGGTACGAACATGATGAGGAATCACGTTCACCCATTGTTGGCCTCTACTTAACACGATTCAAAGCATGTTTTATGCAAAAGAACAACCAAATACTATTTTTCAACACCCTAAAAAAGATTAGTCTAGGTTGGTGCCTTAAACACATAAATACTACTTTTTCAATGATATGTTATGTAGCAATCAATATCACTGGGTTCCTAGCAGGTTGTCCATATTATCTGATTTAAGTGTTAGAAAAATTATTTAGGTCTTGATTAACAATAATATACAAGGTGGAAAATAATGCAATGAAGCATAAAAATAATGTACACAAAAAAGAAATCAAAATAAATAAAGAAATATGCGTAGAGAGTTAGATACTATACATAATATGTACAATTGTTGGAATATATTAACAACCTACATCATGAATAGTATGTTAGTAATTGTTAAAGGATCAACTCAACCAAAAGCTTAAGCTGATGGTTGGAGTCCCAGGAATAGTTTTATACTCTATCACGCCCCCTCACGCGAGAGCCCATTGGGCTTGAAGTGTGGATGCAACACAGGCCTCCCTCATACCTGGCGCTAAATATTCCACTAAGAAATGAGGGGTGGATGAGATTTATACCCGTGACCTTTATGTCACTCTACTGGGCAGCCAACGTGAACCAGCGTGTATAGATGGGTCTGTGGCCTTGGAATTGTTAGGCGATATTATATATATAGTGTTAGGTGTTTAGGGAGTGATAGGTAACCAAAAAGCAATTAGGCTTCATTTATACTTTATATTGACAAGATTTTAGAAAATATGTTAGATAAAGATAGATACTTTGAAAATGCTTTAGATAAAGATGAAGTTTTTATAAAATATTATTTTTATGATTAATAAAACTAATTAATATAATTAATTAATTCTATTAATCAAATTGGGCTAGATAATGGGTTTTAGAAAACGGGCTTTCATAAAACTATTTTAAAACGTTTTAGAAAGTGGCGCGTTATATAAAACTATTTATAAAATATTTTTTCGAAAATGGGTTTAGTAAAACTATTTATAAAAACGATTTTCGAAAATGGTTTATTAAATTGGGTTAGAATATGGGTTGGGCTTCGAACATTTTGTTTTATGCTCGTTCTTTATTCTTTTCTTGATTCAGACCAATTAGAACGGGATATTAGTCATCATAAGGTACACTCATTTTATCTGTTCGCATGATTTTTGGACTTGTTATCCTGATAAATAGATTATGTTTTTACGAATGTTTTTACAATACACTATCATACAGACTTTACAACATACTTTCACATTCACTTACATACGCTCTCATACTACGAAAAGCACTCAAACTCATATTCAAACTCATTCAAACACATTCAAACACATTCAAACTCCATTCAAGCTTCAAGATTGCTCCTCCTGTGAATCGTTACATGTATACTTCATGAGGGTTAATTCCAATTTAATTCTTATTTTACTAACAATATACCTGTCATGATGTAGATCTTAAAGGAACTCAAGCTTTCTTGTATATTCTAACCTCTAATCTCTTCTTTCTATTGTAAAATATCATTATATTATTTATACACATGCTTATATGTTATAACGCTTTCATCATCGCACATGTTTATTTCTGCTAATTACAAGATTTAAATAAATATTTTAATACTAAATTCAGATAATTTGGACAATTGAATTAGGTTCCCTGTAATTTCAAGAAAATCATCCCACACACAGAATAAGGTATCTGCCTATGTTCCCAAAGAATTCTCCGGTCCCATTCCATCCACAAGAATATAATTATATTGACTATCAGATGGCGTAGTTTCGAGCATTTTTATTCAAAGGATTTAATCTCTCTTGGTTTTTTTTATTATTTGTCCTCAATGTGCAAAAATTTTCCCATTTGGGTTTTATGAATAGTGGCTTTAGTATGGAAGTTCTCAACAAATCTGGCCAATGGAAGTCAAAAAATCTTATGAGTTCTTCTCCACACATGTACAAATCAATACCCCATATTCCATAAAGAGTTCAATGTCCCAAGGATAGTGTGTTGGTCTTACCACATTATTCAGTGGTATCCGTTACCCATTCCCTATGTCCTTAGTGTGCGAATTCAAAATTAAGTGGTGGGAAAAATTTGCGACTGAAAATTTTTGTTCACTCAAAACAGTCCAGAATCAGATGGTTGCAGATAATCAACTAGTCAGAACAATCAACGATATTCCAAAACATCCAACTCGATGAAAAGAAAAAGAAACAAAGAAGCCATAAATTCAAGAATACGAAATTGAGCTGCTCAATAGAGAAATCAAACTTTTCAAAAGATGAATCCAACTACTGATTCAACATTCAGATAACTCATCCGGCTCATCAGTGCATTCTCCGCCTGATGACCCATTCGGAGGACCTTGTGCCCAAGACCCTTATCTGTAATGAGGAAAAAAAATAAAAAAAATTTCTGTCTCGAAATTTTCAAAAAATAATAGCCCACAATATCTTTTTGGCCAAAGTTAGGGCAATACAAATAATAAAAAGATCCCGCTAAATGATAATCACTTAGACAAAAATAAGGGATATATTTTACTAATGTTTTTTATGCAAGTATTCAATAATTTTTTTAGCTAAAGATAAAATAAGGAACATGATTCACCATCACCTGTATCAGGTATACCACCTGAACAGACCAAGAAACCGGATGAAAAACACATGAGGTCACAAAACAAATAATCAATTAGAGAAAGCAACAAAATCTAGCACTACAATACGAAAACAAACGAAGAGGAAGTAGTATCATCAGAAGACTACAAAAATTGCAATTCAACAAAACAACAAACTGTGAAATCCACCAATTCATGCACAAACATGCAAAAACACAAATCAAGAAAACGGACAAAATTCAAGGTTTGCATCAAATGTACGAATCAACATTCATGCAACAAGACCATGTCTACATTCAACAAACTACTAATGTGGGACTGCCGCTCCTACTACTAGTCGTAGTATAAATAGACTAGCATAGTTAGACGAAGAGGAGAAGAATCAACAGAAAAAAATTTCCTTGTATAAAAATTTCCTCTCAAAGTCTTACGCTCAAAAGCAGATATTACTCATCCCTTGTAAAGTTTATTCAAGTTTAATCCAAGTAAGTTATTATTCATATATGCATTTTAAATTTTTTGTTTTCATTAAGTGTTCATATTTTAATAACTAATTTAATCTACCTATTAATATGATATTAATAAATTATATTTTCAAACTTACATATAAATTTCAATAGTTTTATTTCCGCTAAAACAATTAATTTTTAGTCGAGATTAATTACCTTACTAAACGTTCCCCCTTTCGCAACCTAATTAATATGCCACACAATCAAGACGGTCCAAAACTCGTCTTGTCCTGGGCTAATTTTTGTAACAGAGCCAAAAAAAACCCATAACCTTACCTTGACCTTCAAACAAAAAGAAGTCATAACCCTTACCTTTGCCCACATTCAATTAGAGCATTATCCAAACTTTAATTCCTTTCAACCCTCATATCAATCCTAACTCCTTATTCAAGGTATGTCCAAAGTCGCTATAAAAACCCAAAAGGGCAGCCTAAGCAACAGTTAGGGCATATAAAAAATAAAATCAGATCCAAAATTACAAATGGTCTGATTCCGCAAGGATACGTAGGAATCACCATGTCGAGGTATGACCGTTTCAATAAAAAAATTCATTAATCAAGGTCTCACAATTTGAAGTTCTAGAATTCGGAAGCATACTCTTTCCAGCTCCCGACATTGACTCGAGTCTGAACCTCGCCACATCAAAGCTTTTTCCCACCTACATTTATTTGAGTCACAAAATTAAACCTTTTATTTCTCAATCAAAACTCTCCTTATTCCTGAAGGACTCTCCGATACTTCCATGGTCTCTGGCAATATCTGACTTTGCCTACATTAACTCCCAGTGAAGAACTCTAAATGCTCCTTTAAACCCTCATTCAATTTAAATACTTTCTAATATAGGCTCAGAGTGCCTAATTCAAGACAAGCTTTAGCAAAGTGAGGGATTCCTATATATGTGGTGGTTCCTCCAAATCAAACTCTCGAAGAGTTGTACTTTGGGGATCTTACTTGCAGACCCCGATTTTTACCAAAATAATTTTCGAAAATTAATCTATTTTCTTGCAATCAATCTATCTCCTTCTTATCAATCCAGGCCTCCTAGCTTTGCAAAACCCTGACCTTGCATATCATCATTCCATTATTCTTTGCTTTGCATAACCCTGACCTTTCATAGTGTCTCATGCATCCTCAGAGAGTCTAAGTTTTCATCATTGCATCATTATGTGCATTATTATCTGAGTTGTTTGCACCTATGTGGTAACATCTTCTTCGGCAGGTAATCAAATTGCTTGTAGTTATCTACAGACTAACTTTGTTTTGCGAAAACTGGTAATATATAGACTAACTCTAGACTACAAAGCGTTTAGAAGCGTTCTTCGCCCCGACACAGACTACTTTGACTTTCGGTTTCATGAACCTCATTCAAAGTGGGGCTTTTGTAGACAACAAATCTTGTCTTCCCGTTTAGTACCCAATGATGAAACATATCGTCGTCCTAATTGGTCCGGTCAAAATTAAAGGAAAATCGATCTGAAAAGCTAAGCCCAAAATCGTTTTAGAAACTCTAGTTTATTTATTTATTTAACATGATTCCAAACCAACTCTTAAAAACCCAACTAATTATTCGTGATAATTAATTGTATTTTCAAGCCCACTTTCATAAAGCCCATTTAATTATTATTGATAATTAATTTTATTTATTAATTATTTTCTAAAGGATATTACAAAAATCATATTTTTATTCCTAAAGATAGATGATTTTGGAGTTTAAAAGATATTATTCAATTAAAGATAAAAGAAATCTTTTAATATTTGGAAAACCGCTCAGATCTGCATTGGGTCATGCGCACTAGGATGCGAGCACGCAACATCGAGACAATCACCAAAATGAAGAAACACAGAAGTGCAATGCTTCCTGATGGTCAATTCCAATTCAATTGTTATTTTTACTAACAATCTACTTGTCATGATGTAGATCTTAAAGGGCTTCACGCTTTCTTGTATCTTCTAACCTCTAATCTCTTTTTCTATTTCAATATCATTATACTATTCATACGTGGTTTTATGCTTTAACGCTTTCAATAACGCACATGTTTATTTTTGCTAATTACAAGATCTAAATAAATGTTCTAAGGCTAAATTCAGATAATTTTGACAATTGGATTAGGATTCCAGTAATTTGATTGTATGATAACATGTCACCAAAAATTATTCTTTTATGTGTTTAATGAACCAATGTTGATTAATTTGTTAGAATGCATGAACATATTACTTGGTTATTTATTTGCATAAACCTAGACAAGAATCGTATTAAGTAGAGGACAATAATGGGCGAATGTGATTACTGATAATCTTCGTACCCTCACCCCTAAACTCAATCTTTGGTACATTGACCAATTATGGAGTCATGACACAGAAATTTACATTGGATAAGTCTCTAAGTTGTCCCTATGTGTAGGCTTGTTTTCTTTGGCTAGTCTTCACCGTATATCCCCGACAAATCACGAAATCACCATATACCCTCATTATTTCATATATCCACCATATACCCATGAGTTTCCGAAAACGTTCACCAAATGCCCTTTTTCTAACGGACGTTAACTTACCGTTAGATTTATTTACCATTTTGCCATTATTAACCCCTAACACTAACCCCTAATCCCTAAAACACTAACCCCTAATCCCTAAAACACTAACCCTAATCCTAACCCTAACCCTAACCCTAACCCTACACCTTCCCCTTGCCCAGCCCCCCCCCCCCCCCCTCCACCCACCCAACCACCAAGACGCCGCTAGCCGCCCCCCACCCTCCCCTAGCCAACCCCCCTTCTTCCTCACCGCACTCCCCCTCCCCTCCATCCCCTCCTCAACCTTCCACCCCTCCCCCTCCCCCTCCCTCCCATGCCCCACAACCCCGAAAATTCGAAAATCACCACTCCTCCCCCTCCCCGTTGCCCGAAATTCGAAAATCCCATAGCCCCCCATTCGAATTTTCGCGGCCCCCCCCTTTTCCAAAATCCCGCAGCCCGAAATTCGTCAATAACAACCATTGTTGAGGGTTTAAGCTTCGCCAATAACCGTAAATAATCCAGATTTGAGTGAGAGAGATCCGAGTAGGGGGCGAGGGAAGGAAATGGGTGCAGGGGGTCAGGGCTGGGGCCTTCTTGCTGCGGGGAGGGGGGGCGAGGGAAGGTACGGGGTGCGGGGGGTTTGGGCAAGGGCCTTGCTGGCTGCGGGGAGGGGGACGAGGGAAGGAAAGGGGTGTAGGGGGGTCGGGGCCCGGGCCTGCTTTGGCTGCGGGGAGGGGGCGAGGGGGAAGGGGTGGGGGTGGCGGTGAGGGGCTGAGGGGGTGGAGGAGAGGGGGAGGGGGTGGGGTGGGGGGTGGCGGGGGGGGGCCGGGGGGATGGCGGGGGGAGGGTGGTGAGTTAGGGTTAGGGTTAGGGTTTAGGGGTTAGGGTTAGGGGTTAATAATGACAAAATGGTAAATAAAGCTAATGGTAAGTTAACATCCGTTAGAAAATGGGCATTTGGTGAACGTTTTCGGAAATTCAGGGGTATATGTTGGATATCTGAAACATTGAGGGTATATGGTGAATTTTGTGATTTGTCGGGGGTATTTGGTGAAATAATAAATATATATATATATATATATATATATATATATATATATATATATATATATATATATATATATATATATATATATATATATATATATATATATATATATATATATATATATATATATATATATATATATATATATATATATATATATATATATATATATATATTATATCCGGGGTTTTAACGAGAGAAAACAAAGAACATATGCATCAGCAAAGAAAAGTACACGCGGTTAAACCGACCAAGATTTTACAGAAAATATTTACAAATTTGTTTGGTAGAGACGATACTGATACTAAGGAGTTATACAATTCTTGTGAGTGAAAAGAATGAGGGAGGGGAGATTTTCAGAAGAGCTAATGTCTTCGTGTATTTTGCTTTGTCTTACACTGAAGAAGAGGCCGTAATTTATAGGTAGGGATTTACATTTCTGTCACGTTGTTTTACTATACATGAACAATTTGTCTTCTTCTGTAAATTATTCACATTTTCATTTGTTGATGCTTTATACTGTTAATGCATAGTTTTGCAGCTTAAAACTGTTGACGAGCTTGTCTGTTGCTATTTTACATTGTTGATGAATAGGTTTGTTGCTTTGATGAACATGTCTATTGCTGCTTTACAGTTGCTGCTCAAGATAGTGATAATCAACTTTTTATTAAAAGTCTAGAAACCAGCATCTTCTTCATCGTCACTGGGGTGGATGGAGGAATCTGCATTTGTTTAGATGTTAGAAGATGTGGAGGACTCAGACATACTATTTGTTAGTTATAATAGGATTCATGCATAATCTTCGTATGGTCTTGGCTGATGCGAGTAGGGAATTCACTTATGATTTTCAGGCTAGAAACTGTGATTGTTCTGGCATTAATGTCACGATACATGAGTTACCATTTTTCTTTAACCATTCTTTGATCACCTGCTCCAGGATATACTGTGGAGCATTGAAGTTTGACCACCACCTAGTTTTAAATTTTCTTTGGACCATCATGCCCCTTTGGTCTTGGTTTGTTTCAAGAAACCACTGACACACCCAAGGGAGATAGAACTTCATAGAGAATAAACATAAGGCGGGAAAGCGTCTTTCAATATTTGAGGGTTCGTATTGGGTCAGTAGATGCACCATAAAATTTCCACCGTTGTATAACCAAGATGGTAATTTTTCGGTTTGTATGGTTTTGGTGTTGAAATATATTAACCATAAATGGGATAGTCTATTATTTAGTATGAGAAAAGTGGAGAACTATGTTTGTTGGTAATCCCAGTAATTGAGGGTTTTACAATGTGGGAATGTGTTATTGAAACTTATGGGGAAAGCTTTGTGTTTTGAGAGAACTTGTTCCAATTGTGAGGACTGAGAATGTTTAGGATTTTAATGGTTGTGTATGAGGGGTCTGCTTGTTTATTTTTGTAAGAAAAATGTTTAAATTGAGCAAAATCAGTAACTTCAAGGATTCTCTGGTAATAATCTGTTATTTTAGCAAAGAATCTTTATGTTGAAACATAAGGATCTTTATCGTGATACCCATGTTCAATTGTTATAATATTTTAAAAAGTATTTTTAATGAAATATTCGGTAGTCTCATTTTTATTATGTTGTGCAACCACAATCTGAGAGCTACATGGTTTTAGAAATGGTTTTTGAGGAAGGTTTTTGAGAGAAGATTCTCCTACCTTTGGTTTTGAAATGACAGTAGTAATTTTACATGCAGAAGTTTTACCTTCTATAGCCGTTTTACTCGAGCTTCCATGGCTTTGAATAGAATTCCGAAAGGCTCGAAGGAGTTGGGGGTGTTTAAGATGGATGAAGGATCTTTAGAAATGGTAAGAAGCCATTCTTGGACTTCCTGGGTTCTATCAATGGAGGAGGTTTCACTCTCCATATTTTGAATTGATTATTCATACCATATTTTTATTGGCTTTTGTGTGATGCATATTGTTTTTTCAGAGGAGGTTGAGACTTCTCATCTTTTTTCTATTTTGGCATTTCTGTAAGAAATTCACGGGTTAAGAAGTCAGGGATTGAATTATTCTCTCCTTTTATATGCTCAATGTCAAAATAAAAAATACTTAAAATAGCTTCCCATCTAGTAAAAATATGTTTTGCAGCAATGTATTGGACATCATTTTTTAAAACAAGCTTTGCAGATTTACAATCAATTCGTAGTAAGAATTTATGGTTTAACAAATCAGACTGAATTCAGAAACACAGAGAACATTTGATAATATTTCCTATTTTACACTGGAGTATTTTTTCTGAGGATCATCCCAGTATCCTGAGGTGAACCTGATAATGCATTCTTTACCATTATTGACCTGTTTTAAGATGCCTCGATAACCCTTATCACCGACATCTATTTCAACAATTTTAGCAAGCTAGAGTTTGCTAAACTTAAACATGGGATATCTAAAACTTGGGATTTCATAGTTTTTACAGCATGGTTATGGGCATCGGTCCAAGGGGGTGGATTTTTCTTTAGTCTATTATGGAGAGGTTTTGCAATTCTACAGAGATTTGGATAAAAATCTAAAACATTATTCAAACTACCAAGAAATCTTTATAGTTGAGTGTTGTCTTAGATTTTATCGGGGAATTTGCTAGTGAACTAGAGTGATATTCCAATAGGCGTAATAGTCCACAAGACACAAAATAGATGAGAAATCTAATTCTCATTTAAAAATAACGATATCTTTTTTGCTGATAACACGAGACCATTCTTTTTAATAAGATTTTTAAAATGGTGATGAATCATGCTTGAGTAGACTAGCATATCATCAATGTAAACTATGCAAAAATCTGAATAAGGGTTAAAAATATCGTTCATTATCCTCTGGTATTCAGAGGGGGCATTTTTTAGACCAAAAGGCATTACGTTCTATTCATACTCCCCAAAAGGAACATTTAATGCGGTTTTTTAACGATGTTCTGGCTTGATCTGTATTTGCCAAATTCCAAATTTCATATCAAACTGTGGAAAAAATAGAAGCATGGTGTAATTTTTGCATAAGATCTTTTATATTGGGTATCAAAGAACAAATCCATCTTAAGGCATCATTTTACGGGTTTGTAATTAATAACTAATCTGGGTGTGCCTCGCTTAGTTTCAGAAGCTTTGTTAGCGTAAAAGGCTGTGCAACTCCAAGGGAGCGAGATTTGGATATTAATCCTTTGCTTTTGAGGTCTTTAATCTCTTCTCGACATCGACGTTCTAAGTCGGGATTCATCTGAATTGGTCGGGCTTTGGTAGGGATATTTTTTCTCATTGTAATCAGGCTCATAAGGTAAATCAACCATATGTTGCTTTCTATTCCAGAAGGCATTTGGAAGATCAGAGCAAACTTATCGGTGAAGAAGATTTTGGAAGTCATCTACTTGAGTTTTTAGAAGACTACTTTGTAACTGGTCTTCAATCTTTTGTAGATGGTTTTTTTGTTTTAGATCATGAACATCACTTTGTTTCCGGTTGATAAGAGAATTGATCTCATTATTATAAATGGAGCTTTCCTTTATAATATTGAGATTTCTAGTTTTAGGTTTTTCCAAGAAAGGGAATTCAAGTCCTTAATTTTTGGTTTTGGAGGATATTCCATCATAGCTTACATTGTAAGGGGTAATTAAGTTTATAAAAGGTGTTCCCAAGATAACTTAATGGTGTATATTGGTAACAAGGACGAAATGGATTCTTAGTGAAAGGCTTTGGTTCAAAATGCTTACATCTGTTTTCCCTTCAATTTGCATTTTGGTGTTATTAGCAGAGCTACGTGTTTCAGAGGTTTTTGCTGAAAGCGTTTGGGAACGAGACTAGATTTAATGCAATTTAGCTTCGGTATCGAACAAGGCTATTTTATTAATTCTAAAATCTCTAAAAACAAAAGTGTGACCTTCATATAATATTTTCGAGAAGTGATTTCTTATAAAACAAAAAGGAAACCGTGTGGAACAATGTAGCTACTTTCTTCATCATTTTCAGAGTCAGGATCATTCTTGCTAGGGATGTATGTAGCCATATGAGAAGTTAGAAGTTGAATTATGGCAGAGTCATGCTGCTGCTTTGTTTTCAGATCTTTTATGTCGACTTTAATTGTAATCCCCCATAATTTTATGAATTATATATATATATATATATATATATATATATATATATATATATATATATATATATATATATATATATATATATATATATATATATATATATATATATATATATATATATATATATATTAATGTATATTTATATATATTTTAGTATTAAAATAATTTATTTCTTAGTATGTTGACTATTTGAAAGTCAAAAGGATTATTTAATGATTTTAAGTAATCACATATTTTATTTAGTCATACTTTGAAAACTATTTAAATAGCTTAAACATCTTTGGGTTTAGTAAAAAGAATTTTAAATTGGGTTAGAGGAACCCAACTATGCCTAAGTACTCAATCATTAAATATTATTAAAGCCCAAACAGAATTTTCTAAGCCCAAAAAGGGTTAACTATATAAACCCCAAAAACCCCAAAATTTTCCCCATACTTATTTTCTCTCTCTTCCTTCTCTTCTTTTCTTTCGGCCTCCCTCCTTTTCTTTTCTCTCTCTCGTTTCTCTCGGCTCCTCCTCTCCGTCGACCGGCAGCAGCACCGGCCGCCACCGCCGACGTCAGCAGCAACCGGGCCGCCGCCCTTCCTCCCCTTTGTGCCGTGTTTCTCCCTCCTTCCTCTCTTTGGTTATTTCTTCCTCCTCTATTTTTATTTAATGTTAAAGTTTATATTTTTAAGGATTGATTTAATGTTTTCATGTTTAAAGTTATAGTTTGATGATTTAAATATAAATTTCATATTATGTAATTTATATAGTGAAGTAATTAAAATTTCATATTTATTAGTTATGTTTAAACTAGGGTTTTAAGTATCAAAGTATGGATTTTTAGGGTTTTATGAGTTGGAAAATCATAGTATGATATTATAGTTTATGAATTTGGGTACTCTTATGATTATGAGTTTGATTAAACATGTTTTAAAGGGTTTTGACAACATTATAAGTTGCTGGAATTTTTATTAGCATAGTTATGATGGATTTTTGAGGATTTTAATGACTAGTATAGTGGTACTATACTAGGAGACACTAGTAGTGAAGTTTTAATAGTTAAAAAGGATTTTTAAACACTTTTAAAGAGGGTTTAAAGTATTTAAAAGTTGCTAGAAATTTATTAGAGTATTGATTTGTGGTTATGTTGATATTTGGTAGGCGGATAATTCTCTTTAGGCGACTTTTAAGCTTGTGAAAGTGGCCTCGCATTTTGTCTACACAAGGTACGTACATACCTATGTGTGGGTTGGATTAGTATCATGTCCTAAGGATGGGATTTATGTAGTATTATGTATAGGGAACTATTTATAGTTCATATGTGATTTATATTCAATTGAAATTGCAATGTCGTTGTGTGAAGCATGATGACTATATGATTATATTATGTTTGTATGGATGATTGATGCAAGCATATGTGATTGGTAACTTTATTTTATTAATTCACATGAGGGATTAATAATTATGTTGTTATTGGATCATGAATTGGATCATGTCGTTCCCATTGGATTATTTAATTACTTTATGAGGACCGAGTGCCTTATTTGGTAAGTTGGTTATTCACCTATGAAAGGTTGATTGGTTGATGACTTGGATCAACAAATAAATAATGGTTATGGAATTTAATATTGGAATTCTTCTTGGATTGTTAAGTTGATGATCACCTTATCTAATCTTAAGATAAAAATGGAAGTTTATGTATCCTTGATGATTATATTGTTTGTCTTACCATTGTGAGTCATAGCAAATAAATAAATTATTAATCACTTAAAGTGGAAAGTGAATAGCAATATGCTTTAGACTTGTGCACGTCTGAAGTGTTGGACTAGTATGAGTTGGAGTACATGGTGGTATTCCATGGCTTTTCTTGGGACCGGATTGATCACCGTGTGTAGACACATAATCGTGTCTCCCCATTTAGGGGTCCAATGATGAAATATACCGCGGTATTAGTTGGCACGACACAATGGAGGAGCAGTCCGAATAACCAGGCCATATGTGTTTTGAAATAATATTATAAGAGCCCAATTAATTATCCATGATGATTAATTGTAATTTAAAACCCGTGAAATGTTTTTAAGTCCATTTTAAAAGCCCAATTGGATATTTATTGTTTTAATAAATATTTTCTTAATATTTATTGTTTTCATAAATATTTTCTTAATATTTATTGTTTTCATAAATATTTTCTTAAAAGCTTTTATTATTATCTTTAGAGCAAAAATCAGATTTTGACCCGTAAAATTCAATCTCTGGATTTTTAGGGATAAAAATGGCATCTTGAAAGCACACGTAGAATAAAAAACGAATATTCTGGAATATGCACTGGACGCGGCGGCTGCGCTCAGCACGCCACGTGCGTCCAGCACATTGGCCAGATCGCGTTAGGCGCTCCAATGAGCGCCTGACACGTGTACTTGTGACTCACAAAGAGTCCTGCGCCTGGTATCTTTTCGAAAACACGTTTCCACGTGTAAGATTTTTACTGGACGGACCACATCAGGCAGGCCAATCTGCGCCTGACGCGTGTCTTGCTTCTGCCACGTAGGCATGCGCCTGGCGCAGGGCTTGCGTGGAGCGCACGTTTTTGTTTTCCTATAAATACGGGCTGATATCCCGAATCAGAGACGGCTTGGAATTATTATTTTTACGCACACAAATTCTCTCGAATACTCCGAAATACACTGAATACTAAAACACTCAAACACTTCTAGTCTTGCAAATCAATTCCTGTTCCTGATCATATTATATTCCTGGTTCCAAGATTGCTTCGCCTGAAAGTCATTACGCTCTCCGATCTAAACCGCATAGGTATAATCATGAGGAACCTTGAATAATCATATTTTATTTTATTGAAGTTACAAACCTTTTCTTGTCATGATGTAGATTTTTAATTGATAATCGCGTCTCTTTGTAAATTCTAACCTCTTTTCTTCTATTTTCTGTATATAATATTCATGTTATTATGATTGTCCTACATGTTTTTTTTATCACCCACATGTTATTATGCTAAATAAGACCTAAATAACTGTTCTAATTAATTCAGATAATTTGGACAACCTGCTAGGAACCTTGTAAAATGATTGCATAATAACTAGTCACTAAATAATTAGTCTTTTTGTGTGTTTCCTGAACCAATCTAGATAAATTATTTTTAGGGTGCTTAAAACGTTATTTGATTATTCTTTTGCATAAAATATGTGATGAATCGGTATTTAGTAGAGGCCAGTAATGGGAAATATAGTTCCTGACTATATTGTACCCTCACCCTCAAACTCAATTTTTGGTTCCTGACCATCTATGGAGTCATGACGGGGAAATCTACATTGGATAAGTCCCTAAGATGTCCCTTCCGTTCAATATCCAATTAGGTTTATGATTCTTCCTTTAAAGAATTGTTGGCGACTTCAAAACATATTTTTAAGAAAACCTTAACAATGGGGTAGTCAAATAAACGCGCTCACACCGCGTGTAGGCTTAAAGGAATTAAAAATCCACGCCTACTTTTTGGCGACTTCACTGGGGAGGATTTTAAAAAATTAATTTTTTTAAATGAGTGGGTGAAACTTGAAAAATACGATTTATTCTTATTTTATGCCTTAGAATAATATACTGTTTTGCATGTGCATGGCTATTATTCAGCCACCATAAGAACAATTTACCTTGCCTCATTAGCACATGTTCTATGTGTGAGGTCACCCCCGGGGGGTTTGCGCTTTGTCCTTCCAAAAAGCTTCCTGAGCGATAGTGTTGGATCTTAGTCGTAAGCAAACCTACCCAACCATGGCATTGTTCTCTTGTTCTTGACTTGAGACGGCAGTGCGTCTTACACGTGGCCACCTCTTTAAGCAGGGGTACAAAGCGTGGGATTAATCTCTTAGTCATGGACCCTTTCAGGCTTAACCTAAACCTGACTAATAGTTGAATGTAGAGCTGGACTTTAGGTTGCGAACTTTTGCATCCATGTTACTTGACATTTATGTGTGATTGCAATTTTTGCTTGCTCATATTTTATTAACGTGCTGATATGTATTGCGCCAAAAATATAATGCAACTCGCGTCTAAAAACTGTCGTCGTTTTCGCCCGAACATTCGTCAAATTACCAATATGCATGCCGCAGAGCATTGCGCCAAACGCATTAAGTTGCGCCTGGCGCAACGCTCCTGCGCCAGACGCAAATCCCGCGTGCCGCGCACATCTGTTGCGTGACACGCAGTCTTTTCGCCCATGCATTGTGGTCTTTTGACCACTATTCTCGTCAACACTTTGTGTCAATGGGTGCGTCTTAAATTAAGTGCGTCATAAACTGTCGATATAATTAGTGCGTCAGTCTTCGCGTCCTGAAATTATACCAAATTTATCAAGACATCGCCTAAACTGTCACGCAAACGAGGGTGGGATCACCACGCTAGACGCATGAGGATGCGCCTGACGCGGCGGTCCTGCGCCAGACGCACCACACTGTGCCACACGCAGATTTGCTACGTGGCGTATTGTTGTGCATCTCTCGTTTTTCGTCACTTTAGGCAATGTGGTGATCAATTCCGTGTAATATCCGTGCATTTGAGTCATTGACTATTCAGAACATCTCGTGTCTAACTTCACCTAAAACAAAAGAGAATCTTTGTTTTCTTTTAGAGTTCTATCATCATTAGGTCTCATCTAGGTGCATAGTCATGTTTTGGGTTTTTGTTTTTTTCTTTTTTGGAGAAAGTCGGATATTCCTATCCTCCCAACAACTTACCCCCATCATTTTTTTTGTAAAAAAAAACAACAAAAAATTTTCATCTTTCCTATTTTTCTAAAACAGCATTTTGATTGGTGACAGACTCTTGCCAATACATCATTACCCATTTCCCTCCACAAAATAATTTCATTTCCATAAATATCCATAACATCCAATATATCATTATCCATTTCCCTCCACAAAATAAATTCATTTCCATAAATATCCATAATTTCCAATATATCATTATTCATTTTCCTCCACAAAATAAATTTCCTTCCATAAATATCCTCTCCTTTTAGCAGGAGTTTCGAACAAATTAAAATGACCTTTTCGAAAATATTTTCATTCCTCACCCTATCCTTTTTTGGAGTGTGTCCTAAGTCAATGTGTCCTTGTCAAACAGGGTAATTGAGAAAACATTTTCGATAGCTCATCCACGCGCGCGAAAGGCTAGATCTGTTCCACCGGCTAAAAAACGGTTAACTGTTGAAGCAAGGATGGGTGACGAAAAGGTTGCTGAGTTAACTAATATCATCGAGCGAATGGCTAAGAACTTGGAGGAGGTCACTCTCCGTCTGCACCAAGTTGAAAGTGGTGAAAATGTTGGATTCACCAAACAAATGGAAAATGTTGTTCAAAAAGTCACCAATAAGGAGTCCTACTTCGATTTGGATGAGAACATCAAATTCAAGGGAAAACTACATGGAAAGTTCTCCACGAGTGACTTTCGTAAGTTCAAGCCTACTAACAATCCCAAGTATCACTTGAGGAACTTCAAGGCCACTATGATCATTAAGTCTGTGGACCCTGAACTTTATCCAACGGTATTCCCGATGTCGTTGGACCCTGCCTGTCAAAACCGGTTCTACTCCCTGGACCCCAAACATGTTGAAACATGGGGAGATATCACTAGAGAGTTCATGAAGCAATATGAACATAACACTGTAATCCAAACCTCACTAAGGGAATTGGAAGTGTTGAAGCAGGATAACAATGAAAGCTTTACCACCTACCTTAATAGGTGGAGGGAAAAGTCTGCTTACATGGTCTCCAGACCTGCCGACAAGGATCTTGTCCACATCTTCGTCAACAACTTGTTACCCAAGTACAAAACTCATCTCAAATACTTGGGTATCGATAATTTCACTAAGCTATACGACATAGGTGTGCAAATCGAAGATGACTTGTTAAAAAATGCCCAAAATGACAATCGTTATAAGGGCAATAACAACAACAAGAAGAACGATTATGGATCCACTTCTAAAGGTGGAGAGGTAAACCTTCTTGAGGCACCCCAGAGATCCTTCCAGAGGACTGTAAGGAGGACATTCACTCCAATAGGCATGTCGTATGCCACCGCTTTTGATCGCCTCAATACAAAGGGCGCTCTGTTTCCCATTGGACCAACTCCCAATCCGGAAGAAAGTAAAAAAAAATCAAATTGGGACAAGAATGCTTACTGCAAGTACCATAGAGGGAATGGTCACAAAACGGAGGACTGTTACAGACTAAAGCATGCCATTCAAGACATGATTGATGAAGGTAGACTCCCCATTCCTCCTGTGGAGAAGAAGCCTAATAATCAAGATAGGCCATTAAACAAAGTTCTGGCTATCTCTGAGGATCAATACTGCTATGATCCATCTCTCTTGATCGCATTGATAGGGGATCCTATCCCCGCTATCATTATTGCTAGCACATCACCAGATATCAATGGTATCTGGGATAGTGATGAAGAAGATGAGTATGTCACAGAAGAAAGTGACTATATCCAGAGAACATGTATCCCTCCACCTCTAGGATTATATGATGACGATGAAGTCGTTGATCTTCAAACTGATCGCATTACTTTAGCGATGGATTGGTACAAAAGTGATGAAGAGGAAGCAGTACGAGTGCTAACCCAAACTGGAAGGTTAACTCAGCCAGTTCAAGATAACTTTCCCACATCTTCTGCATGTCCTGAAGGAGTTCTTCCCAAAGAGAACTCTCTCATTCAACAGCTCATGTAAACAAAAGCAGACGTTAACATTTAGCAATTGATAGCTTCCTCTCATGAGCATCACATGGCATTACTAAACGCCCTCACAAAGATAAATGTGTCATCTGACACCTCTCCTGAAGGATTGGTCAATTTCCTGACTGCTGATAAACCAATCCAAAGAAATATTATTTCCTTTACTGATGATGATCTTCCTTTTGAAGGAAGCAAATACAACAAAGCTCTGCATCTTACTGTAGCATGCATGAGTATGAATGTCCCCATGACATTAGTAGACAATGGATCTGCCATTAACGTGTGTCCATTACGAATTGCACGCCGCCTAGGATTCAAAGATGAGGATTTCAGTCCTTCTCATCAAGGCATCCGAGCATACGACAATTCCCGTTGTCAGTCCTTGGGAACTATAGCCCTAAACATCTCTGCAAGGGTTATAGAAAAGCGCACGATCTTCTAGGTCATTGATATTAAGGCCTCATTCAACTCACTATTAGGACGACCATGGCTTCATTAGCTTGGTGCGGTCCCATCTTCCTTGCATCAAAAGGTCAAGATGATTGTGGATGGTATTCCCATAACTCTCGATGGCTCTACAATGAAGGTACAAGTAATAGACAAACCTCTCATCCACATAGACCATGATGATGAGGATGAAGATCTTTGAGGATTCGTTCCCGAAGAAGTAGCCCTCATTGAAGAGAATTTAGCGCCATTTGACTTTGATTGCTTCTCCAATCAAGCAGTCAACTACATCATGCGCAAGAAAGGACATTTCCCAGGCATGTCACTGGGTAGTAAGAAGTCTAGAGCACCTCCTGTCATTGACTCTAAATCAGTAGAAAATTTGTTTGGCTTAGGATACAAACCCACCAGGAAGGAGCTCAGAGAACGTATTGCACAACGGATGGCATATCGCAATGCCAAGGACAAGGACAGTATCCCTTTTCCTCCCTATCAACCCACTCTGAATGGGTAATTTCTGAGGGAAGGAGAAGATTATCCTTGCTATGAATTCCCTGAACCGTTCTATCAGGCTCAGGAGAGAGTGATCTACCCCGGATTTGAAATATTTCTGGATTATCACTTTCTGGAAGAAGGGAATCCTGATCCCAACATTAAGCAGTTCACTGAAGGCTGTTTAGACTACAAGGCTTTAGGACTTCTATTCGGTCAAGAACGAGTCCAATGCTCAAATAATACTGCTCATATCCAGGCTGTGCTACAGAACGAGGATTTCGACCCTGCTATGCTAATCACTCCTGCGACTAGCACCATGCAAGGATGGAGGAAGACTATCAAGCTGACTGCTTTAGACGGAAAGAAGATGATCTTCACCACCGGGGAAGGGACGATGTTTGAAGATTCCGAGTCATCCGAGTCAGAGTCTGAGTATGAGTCCGAGTCTGTTGAGTCTAGTGTCCCAGTTGGGACTATGTCTAAGCCTGTTAATCTTAGTGTCCAAGTAGAGTCTTTAATTTCTACTGAGTCATTGTTCAACTCTATGATTTACGATTTCAATAATATGAACTCATTTTCTTATGACTTGTGCAATATCTCTACTTTTTCTTCTCCTTCTCCTCTTGATTGCAACAATGAATCTGAAAAAGAAATAATTAAAGCAGTGGAAGAACATGAAAATAAGACTCCAATCATCGAGGAAACAGAAAAAATTAATCTTTCAGATGATAATGAACCAAAGGAGGTAAGAATTGGATTAACTTTAAGCGAATACGAGCGCGC
Organism: Beta corolliflora; assembly: GCA_947648045.1. Lineage (NCBI taxonomy): Eukaryota > Viridiplantae > Streptophyta > Magnoliopsida > Caryophyllales > Amaranthaceae > Beta > Beta corolliflora. The sequence continues at coordinate 87,301 of CANSZD010000803.1, forward strand.
TTAATTAATCAAAACGTTAGTTTAATATATCGACGTATTCGCATGGTCCTATCAGGACATGCCAGACATTGATCGCGAAATTGCTCAACATACCATTCCCCTAATCGAAGGGATGAAGCCTGTCAAACAAAAGTTGCGCAGAATGAAACCAGATGTGGCTCTAAAAATTAATGAAGAAGTCATTAAACAACTTAATGCAGGTTTTATAAAAGTAGCTAACTATCCTGACTGGATTGCTAACGTTGTGCCTGCGCCCAAAAAGGATGGGAGAGTTAGAATGTGTGTTGACTATAGAGACCTCAATAAAGCAAGTCCAAAAGACGGCTTTCCCCTACCTCACATCGACGTCCTAGTAGACAACACTGCCAACCATGCCCTTCTCTCTTTCATGGACGGGTATGCAGGGTATAATCAGGTAAAAATGGCCGAGGAAGATATGGAAAAGACTACCCTTATCACTCTGTGGGGGACCTTTTGCTATACCGTTATTCCTTTCGGGTTAAAAAACGCTGGGGCCACCTATCAACAAATTGCGACTACCCTTCTCCATGACATGATGCATAAAGAGGTAGAAGTTTACGTAGATGACATGATAGTTAAGTCCAAGGATAGGGAGGGACACCATACCGCCCTTGAGAAGTTCTTCATGAGACTTCGCAAATACAACATGAGACTTAATCCACAAAAATGCGCCTTTGGGGTCACTTCTGGGAAACTCCTAGGTTATGTCATCAGTTCTAGAGGGATTGAAATTGACCCTATAAAAATAACGTCCATCATGACCATGCCTCCACCTAAGAATGAAAAACAAATAAGGGGGGTTTTTAGGTAAAAACCAGTACATCAGTAGGTTCATCTCTAAACTGACCATGGTGTGTGAGCCCATCTTTAAAAAGCTTAAGAAAAGTGTCGATGCCGAATGGAATGAGGATTGCCAAAAAGCCTTTGACAAAATCAAATAATATTTATCCTGTCTTAGCACTTGCCTTGCCAGACATACCTTTAAGGCTCTATTTGACTGTGACTAAGACCGCGGTTGGGGCCATGTTGGCACATGAGGTTGGCGGGAAAGAGTGCGCCATTTACTACCTTAGTAAAAAGCTCTTAGACTACGAATCCCGTTTCACTCCCTTAGAATAGCTTTGTCTTGCACTAGTCTGGGCCACTAAGAAGCTTAGGCATTATATGCTTACTCACACAATCCATATAGTGTCACGACTAGATCCTCTTAAGTTCTTGTTCGAAAAGCCAGCCCTTAATGGTAGACTCTCCCGCTGGGTAGTAATGTTGGCCGAATTTGACTTAAAATTTATCCCTCATAAATCCATCAAAGGCAACGCTGTTTCAGACTTCTTAGCAGATTTCCCTGTAGACGAATCTCGCGAAGAGTATGAATTTCCTGATGAAGACCTTCTCATGACGGAAGATGAAAGTTGGGCACTATACTTCGATGGTGCTTCCAACCAAAAGGGATGTGGCGTAGGGGTACTCCTGGTATCACCTGAAGGCGAACACACTCCTCTTTCTGTTAAACTCGACTTCGATGTTACTAATAACGCAGCCGAGTACGAAGCATGTATCATAGGGCTTCAGGCCGCATTGTCCCTCGACATCAAGAAACTAAGAGTATATGGTGATTCATCTTTGATCATCAACCAAATCTCTAAAAGATGGAAAGTTAGAAATGAAAGCCTCTTGCAGTATCAAACTCATCTAGAAGCCATTGCTGAACAAATCCCTGAAATACAATATACATACCATCCCCGAAAAGAAAACCAATTTGCTGACGCTTTGGCCCGCTTAGCCTCTATGATTAGGATTCCTCGCACCATGCCAGAAATGCCCCTTATCATTGAGAGAAGGCAAGAGCCTGTTTATGTTCACACTTTAGACACTGAGCCAGATCCTATTCCTTCTGAACCCTGGTTTACTGACATCCTCAACTACCTAACCAAAAAAGAATATCCACCTGGAGCTTCAACAAGAGCCCAGCGTGCCTTAAGGCTCTTGGCCTCCCAATATGTCGAGTATAATGGGACACTGTACAAAAGAACACCACAAGGCGTGCACCTGCTCTGCATCGATAAACCAGACACCATGACGGTTATGGATCATGTCCATAATGGAATCTGTGGCACGCACATGAATGGACGCATGTTAGCCCAAAAGATCATTCGCTTAGGTTATTACTGGACTACAATGGAGAAAGACTGTTACCTTTATGCCAAAACCTGTCCAAATTGCCAATTATGCGCTAACTTACAACATGTCCCACCCTCATTGTTATACACTCTTACTTCACCTTGGCCATTCTTAACTTGGGGTATTAACATTATTGGTAAAATAACACCACTTGGGACCGGGGGGGCTTGAGATCATCCTTGTGGCCATAGACTACTTCACTAAGTGGGTAGAAGCAGCATCCTATGCCAAATTGACAGCCAAGCATGTAGCTGCCTTCCTAGAAAAGACCATAATTTGCCGCTATGGGGTTCCCCACAAGATCATAAGTGACCAAGGTACCCATTTCCAAGCCGAATGTGAACAAGTCCTTGAAAAATATAGCATCAAGCACCATCACTCATCCCCATATAGACCCTAGGCTAACGGTGCTGTGGAGGCTGCTAACAAAAATATCAAAGTCATTATCTAGAAAATGACCGAAAATTATAAGGATTGGCCTGATAAGCTACACTTTGCCTTATGGGGCTACCGTACTTCTATTCGAACATCTACCGGGGCTACACCTTATTCTCTTGTTTATGGAGTAGAAGTTGTCCAACCTATTGAATTGGAAATACCATCCCTACGCATTGTCCTGGAAAGTCAAAATCCTGAAGCTGACTGGGTCAAAGCTAGATTCGAAGAGCTCATCTTGCTCGATGAACGGCGATTAGCTGCCTTGCATCATGTGCAGGTTTATGAAAATCGTATCGCACGATCTTTCAATAAGAAGGCCAAACCCCGAAATATTAAAGAGGGAGACTTAGTGCTCAAGGCATTAAGGAAGAATGTGTTGGATCCCCGAGGTAAATTCAGACCTACTTGGGCGGTCCATATATTGTCAAGACAATCCTATCTGGAGGAGCAGCTCAACTAATTAACATGGACGGCACTGAATTTTATAATTTAACCAATCTTGATAAACTCTAGAAATTTTATGTGTAAAACACAACCAATTCTTTTGATTGGTAAAAGTAATCCCATTCTCTAGCATGAACTACGTGCGGCCTGATTGCTATTTAGATACGTAGGCAACCTTGTACAAGGTTCGGCCCCTTCATTAGTCAAAACCTCCTTCGGTTCATACGAGTCTAACGCTAAATACAAAATATATAAAAAAGATGTTCAAATCACTATTTGCGCCAGACGCATGAAAGCTGCGCCTAGCGCAGCACAGTGCGCCAGACGCAACTCTTCGCGTCTAGCGCACTACTCTGCTGTGGTGCTGGTTCGAACGTTCTTCCGGCATTCGTTACAATGCTAAAAAATAATACGACAATATATTTTTGCGACATATTTAGGCTCACTTCGATCTAAATAAAAATAAACTTTGTTTTTATTAATATTGTTGAATGGAAAATAAAACATGAAACATAAGTTATGACTACTCAATAAAATAACTATGTGGCATGCAAGCCTTATTGAAAGCAATAAATCAACATAAAAACAACAACTCGAAACAAAAATAAAGGCATTGTTGCAATTAGTCATTCTTTTCCTTCCCCTTCTCAGCCTTTTCTTCCTCCTTTCCCTTGGTAGAGCTTTCTCCCTTTTCCATCTGTAGCTTTGGTCTAGGTGACTTTCTCTTTTCCCAATACACCATAGGTTTCTTCCCTTTGCCTGTAGGAGCGTCTGTCTGTCGAGTCGTCCTTCCTGTGTCAGCCCTTTCCCTGATTACTACACCCCCTAAGCGTAGTCTCCTCTTTGTCGGTGTCATCCGTGGCCCAAGTCTTTCCCGCACTGGTGCTACCTGAGGCCCTAAACGTTCCTTCACAGAGGAAGTTTTAGTAACAGGTTTCTGGCTGCTCTTCCCTGCAAATGAGTTTCCAGCTGGTCTCTTGCCCCTGTTATCCAAAGTCTCTAAAGTTTTCCCCACAGTTCGGGGAGTAAATTTCCGCTTCTTAGTCACTTCAGAAGATTCCTTCTCCCTCATCTCTTTCCTCACAGCAGGGTCTCTAGTCAGCATCCATACGATATAACTCTTAGACACTTTCTCAGATTCTATTCTTTCCTGGGTATACCAAATTGGGCGCTCTCCCCAATATCTCTCCCACTTCCTAATTCCACTCCAGGTCAGACCATATATTTTGGGTGCAATAGTGTCCTCAGCAGGAATTAGTTGACGGTACCCATATTGTCTCAATACCCTCGAAGGAAAATAAAAGGTCATGGTATACAGACTACACAACCTCACATAGGGAGAATCGTCACGAATACCTACCATGAACCCAATCCTCCACCATGGCACTACCCTTCTGACGCTCAGCTCATCATCCCCAAAGAAAAGGGTCCAGTCTTCAAAGGATTTCTTAGTAAAGATCTTCTTCCTGCCGATGAAACCCTTTATGTTATACCTCTCCATGTTCTCGGGAGGATCAATCAGCCTTTAATGCTCCATTAGCCAGATCTACATCAACAAATAAAATCTATATTATTATTGCTTCCTTACAAGTAATAATACATATACATACTATTTTATTATTGCTTCTTAAAGAGTAATAACACATGCAAAACTTGTTATTATTACTTCCTAACGAGTAATAATACGTGCCATATTATACGCCATATTACTTCCTAAAGAGTAGTACTACGAATGACATATGTTGTTTTACATCGAGAAATATTAATCACCTACCCTACGCCTGACGCACATCACCTGCGCCAGACACCGCAGTCCGCGCCAGACGCAACCAACGGCGCCCAGCGCACGTGCCTGTTCGATGTTTTTTAATTTCTTTTGTTTTATTCTTTTTGTGGATGTAATATCATAATTCCATTATTATATATTATTACTTCGCCTAGAGTCATAATATGTCCAAAAATACAAGGAAAAATAAATTATTTGGTTCATGACTAAAAAAAAATATATATTTTTACCTGCAAAAGTAGGGGGCTTCCTGAAATTTGCCCTTTCGGGTCCTTCACATCATCCAGACTGGAGATCATCTCCCCTACACAGAGTGGCATCGGTGTCCGTCCTACCTCCAGTTGCTCTGCTATAGTAATCAGGGAAGCAAAACCAGCATCGTTGTTCCCATTCACAAACAGAAAACGACTAAGCAGGCAAAATACCAGCGCCCACATACGATATGTCTGCCTAGCCCTTTCAGTGGGAGGACTATACATTGCAGCTAATCTAGTCAAATTAACCCTCATCCCATACACAATTTCAGATATATTTTCTTCCTTCAAATCCATGAACCTTTCAAAGTCCTTTAAAAAATAATCCTCCATACTAGGGACACAGGGTAATTGACTACAAGGCCAGCCAATAATAACACCAAATTCCTCAGGCAAAGTCCAGGACATAGGTACATAAGAACAAAGCAATGCAGAAATCTAAGAGGAGGGCGGATCCTGCTCCCTTGAAGAGGAATCCTCCAGCTCCTCGACCCGGACCCCACCCGACTCGCCCACATGATAGCCTATCCCAGGCTTCATGAAAGGATGCATAGGCGGTGTCGGCCTCATGGGAGACATCTGTTGCATCCCCAACATCTGCTGTTGCATCTGCAACATCTGTATCTACTGCATCCACATCGGAGAAGGCCCAGAGTATGGATCGGGCCTGGCACCCCCCATAAAATCCATACTGCACATGCCGAACTGCCCAGTAAACTGACTTATCTGAGGCCTCTCATATGCCGACTCCCGAGGAGTATGGGTCGAAGGCTTAGACTGAGTCGATATCCTCGCTTTAGGACGAGGCCCACTCTCATGAGGACGACGCTGCGCAAAATGTCACAAAGCATTAGCAAAACAAGTGCAACAAATAAAAAAAACAATTAAAGCATTGTATGTCAGTCTACCTGGCTATGCGCGTCACTATGGCGACAAGACATGCTCCTCTTTAGCTTTGCCATCCTATGCTTCAACGAGTCAACTGCTCGGAGAATACGGATGACGACGCTCCCGAGGAACCGGAAATAAACAAGACATAAGTCACTACAAATAAGATGAGTAAACGAAAGTTCCTGACTTTTAACACTTACCGAGCTCACATGGGCTGGCATAGCACGAACAGCGTGATGCTCTGCCTCTGGGGCAACATCAATCATCTCCTCAATAGGCCCGGAATCTCCAGTATACTGAATTCTCAGATTCGGAACGAAAGAGATACGAGCCGCAACAGCTTCCTGGCAAAAGAAAGCAATAACAGTCACTACTTTGATCATGTCAAAATAAACAAGAATAAGCAAATTCAATATGCATACCTCATTAAACTTGACAGGAGGAGCCAAGCGAGGCAGGAGGGGAGTCTGGTAATCACGATCACGAAAAACAAAGTCGTGGTAGCTCGCCCAAAGCGTCGCCCCTCCCTCGACGGCCTGAACAAGAGCAGCCCTGTCCATCATAGTAGCAAGGGGGACGTGAGGCACCAATAATAGCATCGTACTGTCATGCTGACGTGTCACCTGCTCATCCAGGTACCACATAGGGCGTGACTCCCCATAGAAAATGACCCTCTCACGGGTCAGAAGGCGAGCTCTATCAGCCCAATCCGACATCTCTGGAAACGACGCCCAAGGATAAAAAGTAACTTGCAGAGCAAAGAAAAGTTAAACATTTGCTACGTACACCAAAAAAATAAGGTTGTTTCACTATGATTATCTTGTCGTCCTTGACCCGCCAGATGGCCTTCCGGACACTCTCCACAGCACCATATCGCTTCCTCCCGCACTGCGCCCAGGATAGGCCGGCAGGAAAAAAGCGATCACGAACCCTTTCCGGGGCCAATCCCGGAAAGTACTCATAAAACCAGATCTGTAACAATAAAGATCACCTCAGTTCCAATCGAGATAGTGAAACAAAAGACAGACGATGTGTACAATCATACCTCCAGAAGTCTCCACGGACCGAAGAGGGAGACTTGCCGATCATCACTCAACTGCCTGCAGGCAGTACGCATGTAGTTAAAAGACTGCAATAGCCCAGCTCGGCCCACAGTCATAGGTCGACACTCGGGACAAGTCCACAAGGGGTTTCAGGTATCGCGTCGAGACGCGTGACCCCCTATCGGTGCGCAACAGGCCACTGATGGCCAACCACAGCAGAATACGTACCTTCTGCTCCTAAGTAGTTCCCCGAAGGATGAGTCCTTTAGCCACCGCCGACCGAGGAGCATAGGACGCACCTGGAGGAAGAATATTGAACAGCAACGGATCACCTATCGGCACTCGGACGCCGGTAAAAGACTGACCGGAAATTAAAGAGAAATCCAGCGGGGTAATAGTCAACTTGTCGCGACGCGTGTGAAAGGAGTTGGTGGTATCCCACCCCTACTCCAACAAGCCTCGGACGACAATGTGGGAGGAGTGAACGTCTCCCATACTCTCTTAAATATCGAGGAAAGAGGCTAGAACACTCTGCTCAATGAGGACAGCTCGATCTCGTACCTTTCTGACCTTCCTGAGCCAATCGAAGTCGAAAGTTCCAAAATGGCGAGTACTACCCTCGTCCGGCAAACGTAAGTACACTTAATGAAGTGCCTAGACTTTAATCTAAAATGAGGTCGACATAACACGGATACTTACAACGCCTGAGAGTGGGTGGTGCGAAATATGGTGCTCCGGATCAAAGTGCAGCCGATCAAGAGTCCACCCCACGGCTTTCCACTCCCTCCTAGAGCCTGAAGCTGCCCTACCATCGTCCTATCTGCCCGAATCTTCCGACGACATGCTAATCGGATTGAAAATCACAAATGAAACTAAAATCAAAGAGTTCCCGACTCTAAATTACCAGATTTCATGAATCGATAAATTCTAAACCGCTTCAAAGCGTGACCACTACATGAGATTTCCAGAATCCATGTCATACAAATTATAGCAGCAAAATAGATATCATCGCTTAAAACATGATTTGTACCAGCAGAATCATCACACATTCAGAGTTCCCTGAGCAAGTTTCTAGGTTCCAGACTTAGAAACTACGCTAATCCTGATTCTGAGATTCATAGTCTAAGAATCATCACACATTCAGAGTTCCCTAAGCATGTTTCTAGGTTCCAGACTTAGAAACTACGCTAACCCTGATTTTGAGATTCATAATCCAATAATCATCACACATTCAAAGTTCCCTAAGCATGTTTCTAGGTTCCAGACTTCGAAACTACGGACCTATGAATTATCACCGCATTTTAAGTTCCCTAAACATGTTTCTACGTTCCAGATTTAGAAACTACATCGAGCACAATATAATTTTAGATTCATGATCTAAAGAACTATTTAACAACGAACTCACATGAAACGAGTATCAAACTCGTGGAGAATAACAAAATTGACCGGAAAACCCGCTGGAAACTCGCTGGAAACTCGCCGAAAAAATCGCCAGAATTCCCGCCGGAGCTCGCCGGCAGTGGCGCGCGTGGTCTGGTCCGGAAATTGCTCACAATGGTTAATATTTTCGGCCCCGAAAATAAAAAAAAAAAAAGAAAAAAAAAGAAAAATCGAAAAAAAAACTGAAGGAAGAACAAAACCGAAAAACGCAAAAAGAAAGAGGAAAATGTACTTGAAAACCGACCGAAGCTTCACTGGAGAACAATCCGGAAATGGGTCGAAATTTTCGCACCCCAAATCTCTTGAAAACCGCTCAAAAATCGCCCAAAAACACCACAAAAGTGACGACCAAGCAAAAATAATCACTCCTCTAAGCTAGATCTGAAGAAACACTCGAGAAACAAGGAGTTTGAAGCTTTGAAAGTTCAAAAAACGAGTTCGAACTCAGGAGAGAGATAAATGAAGAAAAGCGACAGAGAAAGAAAGAAATGGGGAAAAAGAAGGTCGCCCGTGCTTTTTTTAGGTCTTTTAAAGACCTGCGCCCAGCGCGCCACGTGTGCCTGACGCGCAGACAAAAAGCGCGTCGTGTCCAGCGCAGCTTCCCACGCCAAGCGCAGGCCTGTGCGTCTGGCGCACTGTCCCATACAACGCGCTTGGGGGCTTCTTAGCCAGATGGGGCCCACGCTCTCAACTCTCAGTGAATTCAAATGTTCGTTACACTTCGACATTGCGCGCGATAATTCAACGAACTTTCGAAAGGTTGCAAAAAATACGATTTTGCCATAATTGCAACATATGACGTTCGACGCAAAGTTTCAAAATGTATAGTCCTCTAAAGGCAATAAATACTCTAGAGAGCAATAGGCGACATACCACCGACTGGTCTGCTGACCACCTTCAATCAATAGGCGACATACCACTGCCTGGTCTGCGGACCACCTTCAATCAATAGGCGACATACCACCGCCTGGTATGCGAACCACCTTCAATCAATAAGCGACATACCACTGCCTAGTCTGCGGAGCACCTTCAATCAATAGGCGACATACCACCGCCGGGTCTGTGGACCACCTTTAATCAAGAGGCGACATATCACCGCCAAGTCTGCGTACCATCATCAATCAAAAAGGCGACAGACCACCGCCAGGTCCACGGACCATTCGAGACAAAGATAACTCCGACATGATCCGGACCGGAAACGGCTCATGACACCTTCTTTCACACCATCTCAATTTACATATTTACAAATATGTTCCATACATGTCTGTTCCTGAAGCTTTTGCTTATTTTGCAGGTAACGGCGTAAAAGAATGATTTTTGATTGCAGAGCATCCAGAATCATTCTCCGTCCCGACACGTGTACTTTAACTTTCGGTTTTGCAAACCTCAGTCAAAGTGGGGGCTTCTGTAGACACATAATCGTGTCTCCCCATTTAGGGGTCCAATGATGAAATATACCGCGGTATTAGTTGGCAAGGCCCAATGGAGTAGCAGTCCGAATAACCAGGCCATATGTGTTTTGAAATAATATTATAAGAGCCCAATTAATTATCCATGATGATTAATTGTAATTTAAAACCCGTGAAATGTTTTTAAGTCCATTTTAAAAGCCCAATTGAATATTTATTGTTTTAATAAATATTTTCTTAATATTTATTGTTTTAATAAATATTTTCTTAAAAGCTTTTATTATTATCTTTAGAGCATAAATCAGATTTTGACCCGTAAAATTCGATCTCCGGTTTTTTAGGGATAAAAATGACATCTTGAAAGCACGCGTAGAATAAAAAACGAATATTCTGGAATATGCGCCGGATGCGGCGGCTGCGCTCAACACGCCACGTGCGTCCAGCACATTGGCCAGATCACGTCAGGCGCGCCAATGAGCGCCTGACACGTGTACTTGTGACTCACACAAAGTCCTGCGCCTGGCGCAAGTCTTGTGTGAGACGCAAGATAAACTTTTATCATTTCGAAAACGCGTTTCCACGGGTAAGTTTTTTTACTGGACGAACCACGTCAGGCACGCCAATCTGCGCCTGACGCGTGTCTTGCGTTTGCCATGTAGGCCTGCGCCTGGCGCAAGGCTTGCGTGGAGTGCACATTTTTATTTGCCTATAAATACGGGCTGATTTCTCGAATCAGAGACGGCTTGGAATTATTATTTTTACGCACACAAATTCTCTCGAATACTCCGAAATACACTTCGAATACTAAAACACTCAAACACTTTTAGTCTTGCAAATCAATTCATGTTCCTGATCATATTATATTCCTGGTTCCAAGATTGCTTCGCCTGAAAGTCATTACGCTCTCCGATCTAAACCGCATAGGTATAATCCTGAGGACCCTTGAATAATGATATTTTATTTTATTGAAGTTACTAACCTTTTCTTGTCATGATGTAGATTTTTAATTGATAATCGCGTCATTTTGTAAATTTTAACCTCTTTTCTTCTATTTTCTGTATATAATATTCATGTTATTATGATTGTCCTGCATGTTTTTTTATCACCCACATGTTATTATGCTAAATAAGACCTAAAGAACTGTTCTAATTAATTCAGATAATTTGGACAACCTGCTAGGAACCTTGTAAAATGATTGCATAATAACTTGTCACTAAATAATTAGTCTTTTTGTGTGTTTGCTGAACCAATCTAGATTAATTATTTTTAGGGTGCTTAAAACGTTATTTGATTATTCTTTTGCATAAAATATGTGATGAATCGGTATTTAGTAGAGGCCAGCAATGGGCAATATAGTTTCTGACTATATTGTACCCTCACCCCCGAACTCAAATTTTGGTTCCTTACCATCTATGGTGTCATGACGGGGAAATCTACATTGGATAAGTCCCTAAGATGTCCCTTCCGTTCAATATCCAATGAGGTTTATGATTCTTCCTTTGAAGAATTGTTGGCGACTTCAAAACATATTTTGAAGAAAACCTTAACAATGGGGTAGTCAAATAAACGCGCTCACACCGCGTGTAGGCATTAAAGGAATTAAAAATCCACGCCTACACCGTGTCCTATTTTATTTAAAAGGTTCCTCGATATCGTTGGTCAGGGGAGTACGGAGTCGCGCCCGTACTTCGTCTTCTAAATTGAAGACTGGTTTGGTTTGGACAACTCTTTCCATTGCCTATTCAATCTAAGTTATTTTTAATTTGAGTTATAGAGTCAAGTTCAGTAAAGTAGTGTGCAATGGTATTATATTATTGTTTATCTTTGCCTTAATGTTCATTAGTATCATGTTAGGTTTTATATTTATTTATTATGTAGTACTCAGCTTTGCTGATTACGTGCTTTGTGTGTGTATGTTGATCATGGCTATGCCTTATTGATCCTGTGATGACCCATTGGGTGAGCAGTCTCTCGGGATTAATAGTGTAGTGTCCATTTCAGGTTTGAAGATGGTGCATCATGGGTTCGGGATTTTCGTGGAGAGCTTGTGTTGACTTTATTATTACTATTATTATAGTTGACTTTGTGTTTATGGTTTGAGTTTGACTTTATGTTACTTTGACTTTAGTTTGGTTGACTGTTGATTTTAGTTTTTGGAGTTGACTTATGGTTGACTAACTTTATTATTTTCCGCTGCAAAATTCTGAGTAAGCCGACACGTTATCACACGGGCGATAATGCTTTGATGATTCTCTAAGTTTTATATTAAAAAGGTATTTTGGAAAATAGAGAATTGTCGAGGTGTTACAAAGTGGTATCCGAGCTTTGGTTTTTATTGGCCTTTCGTGCCAACCTTAAATTTGTAGGCGCCTAGTTACTTATTGGCCTAGTTACTTATCACACGGGCGATAACGCTTTGATGATTCTCTAAGTTTTATTGGCCTTTCGTGCCAACCTTACAAAGTGGTATCATTGAAAACGAACTTCTACTTATTTGTTGTGCTTAAATCACTTTTCGAAACATGTTTCAAATTTTAAAAATAGGTTCGAATTAATATTCTTAGATTCGAAATTTGTTTTATTTGGTTCAAATATTTTTTTTAGTCCGAATTTTTTTTTTATTTTTCTTTTTGGTTCTTTCATTTTTTCAAAAATAATATATTTAATTATTAGTTGGTTATTTCAGTACTTTTAGTTTATGTTGGTTACTTTATTTATTTTGTGAGAGATGGTAGTATAGGAAGGGCATATAGGATAGTATTATTATATGTCTGCATTTAAATATTTAGTTCAGCATGTTTATGTTTTTCTTATCTGCTTAACTGTTTAATGTTATTCCTATGCTTTGAATTGTTTATTTATTCTTGCTTATTGTTATTGTTGGGAATATACGCTAAGTGAGGGTATTATGTACTTATAGATGTCGTATTCATCTGTTATAGGATCTCTAGTCATGTCTGATAGTCAAGCTGCTAAACTAGGAAGCTAATTCAACCCTATTGTGCCTAGTGATGATGAGTCCGATACGGAGTCTGATTGTGATAGCTACACTAGCCTAAAGGCCATCATGGTCATGTGTTAAAAGTAGGCATTCCTGATAGCGATGATGAGGTCATTCAGGAGTTTGATTATACTAGAGGACATACCAGAATGAACATCTACCATGATGGTTTGAGGGTTGAGAGTGATTCAGAGTCAGAAGAGGACGAGCCTCAACCTAAGAAGATTCGAAGATCTAATGGAGCTAGAAGGTGCTACTACTATAACAGTGAGGACATTGAAGACTTTAAAGATGAGATGTTCACTCCAGAGAAGTACAAGGAAACTAAGGATAAGACTGATAATGTATCTCCATAGATTTTTTACTTGTGCTTTAAGATTAGTTGTTGGATAAATAGTCAAGTAATAATGGTTTAAATTTCTTTCTTTAGTATCTTATCTTGGTTATAGAATAATTATAGTTATTATGGAGTGGAAAAATATTATCATCATCATTTTGAGGAATAAAAGTGATTTTTAGTTATTCAAGTAAGCAAGAATTTATATTAGTGCAAGAATTTATATTAGTACGCGAATGGGGAATATTTTATTTTATTGACAGAATTTTATTTGATCCTCATATATATATATATATATATATATATATATATATATATATATATATATATATATATATATATATATATATATATATATATATATATATATATATATATTGGTGATATGAATATTTATTCATGAATGAGTATATGGTCGTTATGGTTCATAGTGTGTGAACTTAATGTTGTTGTGATTTAATAAAGAATTGTATGTTGATGCGACCTTGTATGGTCAAGTCAAGTGATGCCTTCGTAGAGAATGGCAAGTAAGTTGTGAATCGAAACCTAAAGTAGATTTACGTTAAATTTCAGGTCGCGAAGTAGAATGGCAAACAACGATAACGCCTTAGCTTCTGCTATTCGCCTATTGGCGGAGAATTTGACTCACGAAAGAGCTGAGTGTCCCGATCCTGCTGGGGACATGTTTGAAAGACTAGCTAAGATTAATCCATCGTTCTTTAAGGGGCAAGCTGACCCTACATTCTTACAGAGTTGGATTAGGGAGTTTCAAAAGATTTTTGGGGCTGTAAATTATCCTGAAGTTATGAAAGTAGGTCAAGCAGTGTTATATCTGAAAGATGAGGGTGACTTATGGTGGAAAGAGAATGGAACTAGACTTAGTGCTGTTGAAGGGTTTAATTGGGATTCCTTTATTACTGCTTTAACAGGAAAATTTTATCCTGCTTTTATGAGAAAATAAAGGCCTCAAGAGTTCATAAACCTTAGGATGGGGAGTATGACCATTTCTGAGTATTATAGCAAGTTCATAGCATTGTCTAGATTTGCTCCTGAGGTAGTAGCTACTGAGGAGCTAAAGGCTCAGAGATTTGAGCAAGGTTTGACTGAGGAAATCCAACTCGGAATAGGTGGTGAGACTTTTGCATCCCTAGATGTTGTATATGGAAGAGCCACCCATATTTATGGTCTTCAGTCGAGGCGTGACAAGAAGAATGCTGTAGTGGGTGAGAAAAGAAATGATTTCAATGCTGGTGGAAATCAGGGGAACTTTAAGAGGAATAGAAATGGGAATGGAAATTTCCAAGGAAGGAATGGTCAAGGATTTAATAATAAGGGTCAGTCTGAAAGGAGGTACAACTGTAAGAAGTGTAACAACAACCACCCTGGTAGAGACTGTAAAGGAGACCTAGTAACCTGTCATTACTGCCAAAAGAAGGGGCATAGAGAGTTTGAGTGCTTCACCAAGCAGAGGAAAGAGCAGAATGGTAATGGGAGTGGTAATCAGGGAAGGTCTGGGTTCAACCAATCAGGAAACCAAGGTTCGAAGCCTGTAGGGGCGCAGAACAACCAAGGAAGCTTCAGTAAGCCTGTTAGTGAGAACAACAACAATCAGGGTAAGTTGTTCGTGATGAGTCGCAGTGAAGCTGAAAGATCTACCGAAGTAGTTTCTGGTACTTTCTCTATTAACTCCGTTCTCGTTAAAGCGTTATTGATTCTGGGGCGACCCATTCGTTTATTTCGTCGTCCGTTATTAAAAGTTTAGGGTTGGTAGACTTTGAAGTAATTGACCTGCCTATTAGTATACCTATTAGAGAAGTCATAAGGTGCACCAAGTTGTATAGAGACTTACCTCTGAAGATAGGAGACTGTGTTTTTCCTTCTAATCTGATAGAGTTCAATCTGAGAGACCTATATGTTATTCTTGGGATGAATTAGTTAGGTTTCTATAAGGCCAAAATTGACCGCGAAGCTCAGAAAGTAGTGTTGAGAAGCCCTTTGAGGAAGTTGACTTCGTATCGACGTTTTGGGAAGCCTAAGAGCTTTGGGATCAATTCTGCAATGCAAGTGAAGAAGTTGGTGAAGAAGGGATGTGAGTTATTTTTCTGTAGCGTGCAGGATGTAAGTAAGGAGGTTGGATTGAAGATTAAGGACGTACCAATTGTGAATGAGTTTATGGATGTGTTTCCAGGTGAAATTTCTGGTATGCCGCCTGAAAGAGCCGTTGAGTTCACCATAGACTTAGTTCCTGGTACTGCACCTATTTCTAAGGCACCATATAGAATGGCACCTCCTGAGATGAGCGAGTTGAAGATGCAGTTGCAAGAACTGTTGGATAAGGGTTATATTAGGCATAGTGCCTCGCCTTGGGGAGCTCCTGTGTTGTTTGTGAAGAAGAAAGATGGAAGTATGAGGTTATGCATTGACTATAGGGAGTTGAACAATGTGACTATTAAGAACAAGTATCCTTTGCCTAGGATAGATGACCTGTTCGACTAGTTGAATGGAGCGAGTATGTTCTCAAAGATTGATTTGTGTTCGGGGTATCACCAGTTGAGGGTAGCTGATAAGGATATACCTAAGCCTGCGTTTAGGACGCGTTATGGTCATTATGAGTTTCATCGTGATGCCGTTTTGAATTGACCAATGCTCGGCAATATTTATGGATTTGATGAATAGGATATTCCATGAGTTCTTAGATAAGTTCGTTGTGGTATTCATTGATGATATCTTGATCTATTAAAAGAGTGAAGAAGAGCATGATGAGCATTTGAGGATAATATTGGAGACGCTTAGGAAGAATCAATTATATGCCAAGTTCTCTAAGTGTGAGTTCCATTTGGAGAAAGTAGCATTCTTGGGTCATTATGTGTCTAAAGAAGGAGTTTATGTGGATCCTGTAAGGTTCAAGTTTGTTAGTGAGTGGCCTACTCCGAAGAATGTGTCAGATATTAGGAGTTTTCTGGGATTAGCTGGCTATTATAGGAGATTTGTAAGAGATTTTTCGAAGATAGCAAGGCCAATGACCAATTTGATGAAGAAAGAGTCAAAATTTGAGTAGAGTGAGAAGTGCGAGGAAGCTTTTCAGATTCTGAAGGAGCGTTTGACCTCTGCACCTGTTTTAACCCTTCCTGATGGGAATGAAGGATTTGAGGTGTATTGTGATGCTTCAAAGAATGGTTTGGGGTGTGTCCTGCAGCAGAATGGGAAGGTGATCGCGTATGCATCGCGTCAGTTGAAACCGTATGAGCCTAATTATCCTACCCATGATCTAGAGTTAGCTGCTATTGTTTCTGCCTTGAAGATTTGTAGACATTACCTATATGGAGCGACTTACAAGATCTTTACCGACCATAAGAGTTTGAAATACATTTTCACCCAGAAGGATCTGAATATGAGGCAGAGAAGATGGTTAGAATTGATTAAAGATTATGACTTAGATATCCAGTATCATGAAGGGAAGGCGAATCTAGTTGTCGATGCTTTGAGTAGGAAGTCGAGCCATAGCATGAATGCGTTGGTAGTTCCCGAGGAATTGTGCCGAGATATGCAAAGGCTTAGCCTAGAAATTTTAAATCTTGGGGAGATCGAGGCAAGATTGAGTGCTTCATCATTGGGGTTGTCCGTTTTCGATGAGATCAAAGAGGGTTAACGTTGAAGATGAGCACTGCTTTTCATCCTGCGACCGATGGTCAGACACTCAGACTGAAAAGACCAATCAGACTATGGAAGATATGTTAAGAGCGCGCGCAATTGATTTTCAGGGTAGTTGGGAAGATCACTTAGACTTGTTTGAGTTTTCATATAACAATAGTTATCATGCGAGCATTAAGATGGCTCCTTTTGAGGCATTGTATGGAAGAAAGTGTAGAATTCCCATTTGCTGGAATGATTTTAGTGAGAATATAGTATTGGGGACGGAATTTATTGAGGAGACTGTTAAGAACGTCAAGCTGATTCAGGCTAAAATTCAAGCTGCTTAAGATAGGCAGAAGAGTTATGCTGATTTAAAGCGAAGAGAAGATGAATTTGCAGTTGGTGATAAAGTATTTTTGAGAGTGTCACCGACTAAAGGAGTGATGCAATTTGGTAAAAAGGGCAAACTAAGTGCTAAGTATGTTGGCCCATATGAGATTTTGCAAAGAATTGGGAAGGTAGCTTATAAATTGGCGTTGCCAATGAAACTTGAGAAAATGCATGATGTATCTCATATTTCCCAACTCAAGAGATATATCCCTGATGAGAATCATGTTTTGGAGCCTAAAAGAATCCAAATTGATAGTAGCCTCACGTATGAGGAAAGGCCTGTGAAAATCTTGGATAAGAAGGTGCGTAGTACACGCAATAAAGATGTGAATATCGTAAAAGTGCTTTGGTCTAACCATGAGTCTGAAGAGGCAACGTGGGAAGCCGAAGACGAGATGAAGAAAAAGTATCCAGATTTATTTATTGCGGTGAGTTACGAGGGCGTAACTCATTGTCTTTAAGGGGGCCAGAATGCGATAGAATTTCGCGCTTTTTGCCTTATTTTATGGTATTTTTATGCATTTTTATGCTTATTTTGGTGATTTGCACATGTTGGTGCAAAAATAAAATGGTTCTCCGCATGGAAAAATGTGTTCATGAGTAACACAAGTGGTTTTAAAGTTGGTAAAGTGTGCACACGTTGTGACACAAGTATTTACAAATGAAAGTTTGAGTCAAAAAATTTGAAATTGTGAGGGGTTTTCGTGCCAAGTTTCGGGACAAAACTTCTTTTAAGAGGGGATAGACTGTAATCCCCATAATTTTATGAATTTTATGAATATATTTTAATGTATATTTATATATATTTTATTATTAAAATAATTTATTTCTTAGTATGTTGACTATTTGAAAGTCAAAAGGATTATTTAATGATTTTAAGTAGTCACATATTTTATTTAGTCATACTTTGAAAACAATTTAAATAGCTTAAACATCTTTGGATTTAGTAAAAAGGATTGTAAATCGGGTTAGAGGAACCCAACCATGCCTAAGTACTCAATGATTAAATACTATTAAAGCCCAAACACAATTTCCTATGCCCAAAAAGGGTTAACTATATAAACCCCAAAAACCCCAAAAATTTTCCCCACACTTATTTTCTCTCTCTTCCTTCTCCTCTTTTCTTTCGGCCTCCCTCCTTCTTTTCTTTTCTCTCTCTCGTTTCTCTCGGGTCCTCTTCTCCAGTCGACCGGCAGCCAGCACCGTCGCCACCGCCAGCAACCGGCGCCAAGGGCGCCGCCCCTTCCCTCCCATTTGTGCCGTGTTTCTCTCTCCTTCCTCTCATTAGTTATTTCTTCCTCTATTTTTATTTAATGTTAAAGTTTATATTTTTAAGGATTGATTTAATGTTTTCATGTTTAAAGTTATAGTTTGATGATTTAAATATAAATTTCATATTATGTAATTTATATAGTGAAGTAATTAAAATTTCATATTTATTAGTTATGTTTAAACTAGGGTTTTAAGTATCAAAGTATGGATTTTTAGGGTTTTATGAGTTGGAAAATCATAGTATGATATTATAGTTTATGAATTGGGTACTCTTATGATTATGATTTTGATTTAACATGTTTTAAAGGGTTTTGACAACATTATAAGTTGCTGCTGGAATTTTTATTAGCATAGTTATGATGGATTTTTGAGGATTTTAATGACTAGTATAGTGGTACTATACTAGGATACACTAGTAGTGAAGTTTTAATGGTTAAAAAGGATTTTTAAACACTTTTAAAGAGAGTTTAAAGTATTTTTAAAGTTCTTTGAAATTTATTAGAGTATTGATTTGTGGTTATGTTGATATTTGGTAGGCGGAGAATTCTCTTTAGGCGACTTTTAAGCTTATTAAAGTGGCCTCGCATTTTGTCTACACAAGGTACGTTGTAACAACCTCAATTTTTAAGCCAAGATTATCTTAATAAACATAATTTATTAACGTAATAATTCGTACATAATTTGTTGTGCTTTACGATGAAAAAAAAATTCTTATGTATAAGCTTATGTGCTCTTTCATGTGTGAATATGAATATCACATACTATGTGATTAATAGTAAGAATTATGAGTTAAGATAAGTTATTTATGAATTACGTTAAGAACGTTGAGTAACGTTATGAAATTATGAGAATTCGAGTTGTTATCGGTCTTGTGTTTGAGATACCCTATAATTATGATTAAAGGGTAGATTGAGCCAAAATATCTTCATTAAAGTATAAAAGATATTTTGGGAGATTTGAATTAAGAATAATTAAGGATTAGGAAGTAGTGGAGTAGATAATTTAAGTTTTTAAGAGCTCCAAAATTCCAGATTGTTCCTAAGCAAGTAAAAAGATAATTTTGCCCCTAATACTAAATCAAAATCACGAATTTGCCATTGCCCATTTTCCATATATATGTGGCCAAGTTCCATGATTCATTTCATCAGATTTTATCAAACAAAACACATCACAATTCACTCACATTCTCTCCTCTTCTTCACGCCAAAAATGGCGAGCTCCATAGCTGCTGTTGGCAGCTTGCTTCCTTCGAATTCTTGCTCTGGAACTTGCATGCAATTGTTGTCCTAGGATTCCCAAGTTGTTCTCCTTACTGGGCAATCATTAGTTTTGAGTTATCATATCAGTAGCATCCAAGAAAATCAAGAAAGGTAAGATGTGGATGAATTTCAGCACTTATGAGGTTTATTAGATTGGAACTTGATTTCTTTGGGTTAATTGCTGGAGGAGTGCAAAAAATGGTTAAAGGAGGTTTAATTCCTAAACACCGAATTAAGGTACACAAGAATCCCCCTTAAAAGTAAACTCTATTTTTGAGCTTTGGTTCCTGGATTTAGTTATGGAATTATTTGTATGAAAAATTTATGTTCTTCATGTTAATAAAACTGATTTGCATGTGGATCTTATGAGTGATATCTTGTTAAAACCGTATTGCATGTCAAGTTCCTTAAGATGGATAAGTCCTCTTGGTAACCAAGTAAGAAAATGATGAGTTACCATCCTAAATCCTGCAGCCGTGTTTTTATAGACCCAATATCGTCCTCTTCCACTGATATTTTGGTCTTTGTGTCTTATGGGAAAAGGTAGATCTTGAAAAGTTGATGAACGTAGACCCAAAAATCACTTGGTTTGGAATTATACACTAAAAGTTATGCTGCCTAGAAAGTTGTGGCATACATAACAAGTTTTACTAAACAAAATCCATCAAACCTTGCTATCACCCCGATTATACCTTGATTAATGAATTTGGTTGTTGTTGAACTATCATGATACACTTATGGAACATTCATATATTGATTGTGAAATAAAACTTTGCTTCATTTTCCTCATCAAACGCCACGCGCAACCACAATTCGTTGAGTAATAGAATACATAAAACTCGATCTGCATTCAGTTACTCTCCAACTTGATTAACCCTTGTTTCGCTGGTTCATTAAGTACCCTTAAATGTTTGATACCGACTGTATGTATTCACTTAGTTGTGATCCTCCCAAACCCTTAGCTAAGTATAGAAGTTACGACATAATCTCGCACCTAAACCATCTTGTTTTGATATAATACCGAAACTGTGGAATTCATCTCTTGTTTACTTGCGTGGCGTAGTCTTTTCATATATTTAAGAACCTGTTTATGAAGACCTATTCATGTTGCCATATCTTGTTGGTCACCTTATCACCCACTCTAGTTAACCACAATGTTAATTTTCCGAAACTTTGTTAATAAGTCATCCTCCGAAATAGTGGAACTTGACATGAGCGAGCTTATTCTCGAAACTCGTTTTGAGTAGTTAAAGTTTGTTATAAAGATTGAAACGGAGGTTGTGAATAAGTATTTAAGTAAGTTATTTGAGTGTAGTTATAAAAGTATAAGTATTGAGAATAAGTATTTAAGTACAAGTGTTGAGTAAAAAAAATATTTTTGTATGATTACAAGTTTTGTTTTATAAGGGAAGTGAACAACATTTGTAGGGCGGGTTTGCTCATTATGTGTTTAGAGCGGATATTGCTCAGGACGGGTATTGCTCCGTTATGTAGGGTCATGACCTAGAAGTCTGCAAAGCGGGAAATAAGAAAGGTGGGGAGACGTCCCTCGAAAGTCTGGAGTTGTGGCTCGGCCCCTCCATTCGTGTTCCTTCCCGAGTTAAGATATCTTAAGTATGAGTATGAAAAGTGTTTAAATGATTGTGGAGAATAATATCACGGATTTTTCTTTGATAGTTTTTCATTGGAAATTACTCTATATACTCGATGACATGATTGTTGCTTTCGCAAATGTTTAAGAAAGAAAATTATCTTTGTGGTTGAATAAAGAGAAAGTATTTGACAAACCGGAGTAATGTTGTTATATTTAAGTGAATTCTATTTTCAGCAACTTTATTATTTTTGCAATTGGGTGGGACTTGTGTACCAGCGTAAGTCGACCGTTTTGTTCTTTGAACTGTCTGAGTGGGGGCGAGATCCATCTATTTTGCGGGGATTAGAGAAATGTTCGGGTTAGCTCTTTGTGTGCAAATGAAGTCATGGTTAATGTGTTAATTCCGCTACTATAGGATACCTTATCGTATATGAATATTTTATCGAGTTAAACATGTAATTACGGGTTTGTAATTCGGACAAACATTTGTCCATTACAATACATTGTAATAATTATTTACTATAATTAATTATTTTTGAGTTATGCTCGTGATACTATAGGGTTTCCTAACCTCTATAGGCGGGGAGGTGCGGAA
>CANSZD010000804.1:0-27500 GCA_947648045.1 Beta corolliflora
GTGCGACGCAAATAATTGTTGCTTGGGTCAAGTGGTGTGTCTTCCATCTCAAGGCCGCATGTTGAGCTACATGCGACGCAGTATGATTAACCAACCGCCGTGTGCTAGCCGACGCAGATCCCGCTTTTCTCATCTCGCACGTAGATGATCAGCCGGGACCCATTGCCCGACGCAACGCGCCGCATCCTCGACGCAAATCGTCGATTCTCTGACAATGATACCTCACAAATATAAATATGGTTTTGCATTTCTTAGAGATCATTTAGCATAGAGCCCCCATCGACGTCATTTAAGATGTCCTTGTCAATGTAATATACAAAGCCTACTGACGTACTCACAAAGTAAGCTCATTCCTTTTCTATAATTAGCCCCTAATTCTCAAGAAGACTACCCCACAACCACTTCGACACACAAGTTTCAATCGACATTCCTTTTGTAGAGTTTGCATGAATGTTATTTCTTAGATTTTCAAGATATAGGCGATTAACCAAGACACCAACTACCCCAAGAATACCTCTATTAGAATAGACGTAAAGCACCATTCATATGTAACGAGATCCTGTACCCTCAATGTATATTCCTAATGCTCCTCCCTAGGTTGCCTCATATATTGAGATAAAATGTGAACTGAATAAACAAGATATATCCAATTGATTCATGCATACAATTGAGTCAAGCATAAACATATAAGTCTGCGAAAGGAAATAAATTCTTTAAATTCTGATCCATTTCGTTCCCTCATGTATATCCAGATATAATATAAAAGAAAGTGACAAAGTTATTATTCTCCCTTTCCCTCATCTGTTTTTCCCTTTTAATTCCTGTATCCAAAAAAAAAAAAAAAACTACTTTCTCCATTCTAAAATAAGTGCAACACTTATCATTTTCGAAGTCTCAAAATAAATACAACATTACTTTATTTGGCGTTAGATTTTCTATATGTTCTCTTCCTCATATGAGTCCCTCTTTCTATTTCTTTCTATATCTCTTCTCTCCTTATTTCTTGTGTCTTCCTCCATATTACACTTATTTTATACAATGATTATGTAGGGAAAAGGGTAGGGGATTGGAGGAGAATGGAAGATAAATAAAAGGAAGGGGATGGAAGATTACTCTTACAATTTCCTTCCAAATTGCTGCAATATTAAAATGATTTCGTTTATTTAGAGGAAAGAGAAAATGAAACCTTTGAATTGTATTTTCTTCTTCCCCGGCATGTTATATACAAAAAAGGGAAAATTAGTCGCTACCCTTATTTCCAATTTCTTTTGTCAAAAAAAACGATAAAAGTTGAATGAGTATAATTTTGATATAAGTAATTTTTTTTGTTAAACAACAGTTTTTGGGAAGACATCCCCTGTTACTGAATAATATTAACTCACAAGAACACCACCCATAACTTGATCACATGATCACATCATGGTTTATGCAGGAAAACGTAACCTAGATATAATAGACATAGGACACTACAATATTAGTTACCTAAACTAAGACATCTTTCCTCCATTCCTTAATAGATTGCCCAAGTCGAATTATGGGCGCTCTTTATAGGTAAAGAAAATTCTCAAAAAAAATTCCAATATATATATATATATATAAAAGATAAAATATAGTCGTAGGGGGTCTTGTTTGATTCGTCCGATTGTACATTTGGAAAATCAAACTTTTATAATTCTTACAACTAATATGTAATTAAAGATATTAACAATACAAACGTGCGTTGGTAAACGTGCGTTTGAGAAATGGGAAATCTATTGGGGACAGAGGGTGAGGGAGTACTTTAGTTTTTCACACATATTATATCTCTAATAGCATAACTCTAATACTTTTTCTCATACATTATCAGACTATACATCGCCTATCAAGAAATAGCAAACAACTCATACGATGGATATATGTATTATAATTTAACTGTAACTCTAGCTATTACCTTTATGTTTATGTTTATGTTTATTTATTGGAACTCTCTGTTCTCCTTGCAATAGTTCTACGACATTGGCCTTCGGCCTTGCCCAATATTATGTGATGCCTACCCAGGCTTGTGTCTTATGTCGACAATTGAATAGTATTTTAAATATAAGTAATCTATGAAAATTATTAGTTGGAATATTCAAGGTGCTAAAAAACAGAATACCCTTAGTGAGCTTCTTTTTCTCACTCGAAAATACAGACATGATGTTTTAATCATAATTGAAACCATGACTTCAAAAATAAATCGGCAGAAGATTCTTTCTACCCTGAGTTTTGATGATATACTCATTACATATCCGCTTGGTCATAGTGGTGGAATCTGGGTGCTATGGAAAAATGACTCTTATTCGATTACACCGCAAATATCATCGTTACAGCTTGGCCCACTTCATAGTTCAAGAAAAATGCTCGTATTTTTCTTTTTGGCTCCTTGGTATTTATGCTCCAGCCCAAAATATTGATAAAGCTCCATTTTGGAGTGAGGTAACAAAATTCTTCTCCAATCTTCACCTACCTTGGTGTCTTATTAGAGATTTTAATGAACTCTTGCATATTAGTGACAAAAAAGGAGGGATTGATGCCACTCTTCCCGTTGTCGGATTCTTTCGGACTTCATGTTCTCTTGTCGGGCCCAAGATGTTTTCAGCCCTCCGAACTCCTTCTCTTGGAAAAAGAGACATAACGATTATTATATATATGAAAAGCTTGACCGGTGTCTAGTCTCTCCCCTGTGGACATCATATTATCAAAATTCATTTCTCCATTATGATGCTTATCACGATGCGGCCATGCACCCATGATATTAGCTACAACTCAAATACGACAATATAAGCCGGCCTGATTTTTGTTTCTAAAATGCATGGACTAATGATCACAATACTCGAAAAATTGTTAGCAAACATTGGCACATACAACATTCACGTTCGCACTTTTTATAATATATCTCGAAAACTTCAGTTTATTAAACAAGAACTCGAATTATGGGCAAGGAAAAACGTTGGACATTTCCAACAGAAACTTGACCAAAATCATTCTAGATTAATAAATGTCCAACAACAATTGCTCCAGTTCCCTAGCAATCCTCAAATTGAGCAACACTTAGGATAATTAGTTCGTCGATGAGAATGACTATTAGCCTTCAACCAAAAGTATTGGGGCAAAAACTCTCGAAAACAATGGGCGACAAAAAGGAGATCGTGACTCTTCCTTTTTTCATTCCAAGATGCTTGCTAAGTTCAAACGTCAACGAATTTTGCGTATTAAAAATCATTTGAATCAATGGGTTGATTCCCCGAATGAAATCCAAAATGCTTTCTTGTTAGAATTTTAAGAACGTTTTGAATCCGCCCACCAGTCTCCTCGCTCGGTATCTACGCCTTGCATCTCTCCTATTGTCTCTGATACAGATAGTTCCCATTTAATAGCTCCTATTTCTGCCAAAGAAATTAGAGATGCTATCTTCAGCATTGATCCCGCCAAATCCCCGGGATCGGGATGGTTTTGGATCTAAATTCTTCCAACAATATTGGGATATTGTAGGTCCCGACATTTGCAAAGCCATATATTATTTTTTCAATCATGGTCAACTTCTTCGTAGTGTTAATCATACATTGATCACTTTGATACCGAAAATAGCTACTCTGAAAAGCCGAATTAATTTAGACCTATCGGCTTATGTACCACATTGTATAAAATTATATCGAAAATTTTGGTAGAACGTCTTCGCCTAATTCTTGTTAAAATTATCAGTCCATTTCAACATGCCTTTACTCTGGAAGGCTAATCCATGATAATGTACTTATTGTCCAAGAAATCTGAATATCTTTAACAAATCAAAAAGTAAAATCGGATGCTTCGTGTTGAAATTAGATATGGAAAAAGCCTATGGCCGTATAGAATGAGATTTTTTAGCCCACGCCCTTCAAAGTTATAGTTTTCATCACCCGATGGATCAAATGGATTATGCAATGTATCTCGATTGTCTCCCTACTAACTCGCCATAAATCAAGACCACAACCTCCAGTCTTTCAACCTTCTCGAGGCCTACACCTAGGTGACCCTTTATCACCTTATCTTTTTATTTTATGTATGGATATCCTCTATCGGCAACTAGATTTTGCAACAAAAAATTCGAAATTAGAAATTGGAATCAAACTTGCTCCACATTCTCCGAGAATTCCGGGGCTATTCTTTCTTGATGACAACTTATTATTTTGTAAAGCTAATTCGATTACGCCCACCGTCTCATAAATATTCTAGACTTTTTTTGCCTTAACTCGGGGCGGTTAGTGAATTTTCATAAATCGGCAATCATATTTTCTAAACATGTCCCAAAATCTAGACGAAGATCGATTCTTTGGCATTTTCAATGTGACCCCAAAGGTTTTTTTGGGAAGATATTTGGGTGTTATATTCTCCAATTATAAGCCGATGCCTAGTGATTTCCATCACTTAGTTCAAAAACTTGACAACAAAAT
The DNA here is from genome assembly GCA_947648045.1 of Beta corolliflora. Classification (NCBI taxonomy): domain Eukaryota; kingdom Viridiplantae; phylum Streptophyta; class Magnoliopsida; order Caryophyllales; family Amaranthaceae; genus Beta; species Beta corolliflora. The sequence goes on from CANSZD010000804.1 coordinate 4,449, forward strand.
TAATTCTTGGCACAATCATCTTCTTCGAAAGGTTGGAAATCGGTTCTTATTCGGAGTCATCTAGAATCTTCCCCGGCCTATCTTATGGCAACGACTCGGGTTCCCCAAGAAAATATGGTCTACAACAAATAATATCAACCGAAAGTTTTTTTGGCGCTCCTCAACGAACTCTTAGGGCTACCCCTAATTGCGTGGTCAAAACTTTGTCGCCCTAAAAATATGGTGGGTTGAATTATCGGAAAATGGCCCATGTAAATGAAGCATACTTGGCTAAAATGGGTTGGTGAATCCTTTTTTACCAACACTCTCTTTGGCCAACACTTATGCGCCACAAATACCTTCCAAATACTTCTTTCCTTGAGTACAGAGCTAAGCCATATGACTCTCATATTTGGAAGTCCATTCTTCGATCTCGAGAGCTTCTTAGGAAAGGAATACGTTGGAAAATTGGATGCGGAACAAATGTCTATTTACGGATTGACAATTGGTGTGCCAATGAAAGCTGATTGAAATGTTAACTTCAAATCACGTTTATCGCTAATCCGGATCTCGTTGTTAGTAATGTCATTCTTCCATCAAGGCAATGGAATGTTGCTCTCCTTAATTAATTAGTCCCATCCCATATCGTCCACCTAATCTTGGGGATTCCTATCCCTAACTTTCCCAGCCCAGCCGTTCCTTGTTGGGGGCTTACTAGCTCTGGTGAATTTTCTATTAAAACGGCTATCTGGCTAGCTCATGGAATTACTCCTTCTAACAGTATTCCTTGGCCTTTTAATTGGATATGGAAAATTAATGTAGCCCCTAAAGTCCAAATTTTTCTATGGCAATGTCTACAAAATGATCTTCCATTGAAATTAAAATTAGCCCACGTCAAATAACTAATGACATTCTCTACCCCTTTGTAAATCGATAATGAGACTCTCAATCATTTATTTTTCACATGTTCTCTAATTTGTCAATATTGGAATTCAAATTATATACGGCCTAAAATCCGTCATATAGTGCCTCAAGATCTGGTACAATGCCTAACATGTCTACGTCCCTACCCTCAGACCTTACAATTGTTCTGTTACAATCTATGGAGTATTTGGAAGGAACGCGATCCTATTATCTTTGAGAAAAATATGCTTAATTTAAATCGTATTTACTACGAGCACCGGCATCCGTATTTGGAATGGACTACTCACACTATAATGATTTTTCCTTTACTATCTCTTCACTTCCTTGTTGCGGGTTCCCTACTTCTATTGCGGTCATTGGCAGCCTCCTCCCCTCCCTATTGCTTCAAGCTAAATTTTGATGGTTCGGTTATTGGCTCCTCGCGCTGCTTAGGTGTAGCCATTCGCAACTCGATGGTCTTCTTGTGGCGACACAAACTTATCGTTTTGGCCGAACCTCGGCTCTCGTGGTGAAGCACGGGGGTTAAGAAATGGACTTATTCTTGTCATTCATCGGCATATTCCAAGATCTATATATTGAAGGAGACAACCAAGTGGTTATACGAGTTACGTTAGGGCATTACGCTAGCCCTTGGACCATACAAACCCTCATTGATGGCATTCGGAAGCTGCTACGTCAATTTAGATTCTACACCATTAAGCATATTTTTCGGGAAGCTAATCGGGTATCGGATCTTCTATCAAAAAAGGTCACAACGGTTATGATGCCTCGGTTGACGTGGATGTTTCAACGGAACCCTCGTTACATAAATTTGTTCTTCTTGATTCGTTAGGAATCTCGACTTGAGAAAAGGGTGTCCTAACTTTTTCCATGTACCCAAAAAAATACTTTTTCTCATCGCATTTACGAGTAATAATTAAATTTATACCTAACAATCAATCAAACTCGTCTTAAATAAAACTGATTAGAACTTGTAGACGAAATGGTCACTAGTCCAACACTTATTTTCCTTTTTTATATCACCATTATGCAGAAACACAAAATTTCGAATAACGACCTCATAGAAAGATGCGGCAATAATTAGCGCCTAACTGTACAATCAAAATTAAGAATCGCATAATTGACTGATTACGTGTTAGTATCTCGATTAGTAGTAGTTAATAAAGTACATCCTCAGGTAACACCTAGCTAATACTCCTTGTTGTATCCGAAGAGAGAGATTACGATGTGTACGTGATATGTCTAGTGTCTTGCCTGCCATATGCCTCATCTCAAATTAATTATTTTGAGACACACCCCTTTTGTATTTTCCAATCCTAAATGATGTTAATATTGATGTTAGTCGTTAGACATAGAGAGAGATAGGGTTTTAGGGTTTTTTAACAACGATTCCCTTAACATCATTATTTGGTCCTTTTTTTTATCTTATCCGTTCTGTTTTAAATGAAAGCGTTGGGTGAAATGACATTATTCATTGATCGATTTTGACTCCGATTTGTCGCCATTATATAAAGAAAAACATAGTCAAGTGGGATCTTGTTAGATTCGTCTCGATACATCCTATCAAATTATAACTTTTTTATATTTTTTACGTGTGCACAACTAAAGATATTAATGATTAAAGAAGTGCGTTGGGTTGCGTGAAAAAGCAAACGTTTCATTTAAAACAGAACGGAGGAAGTACAATTTTTGTTTTATAAAAAATTTGTCCTACAATATAAGAGTACTATGAGAAGTCCATCTTTATTAGTCAACATTTTTTTACTACTACTATTAGTTAACGTTTTTTCTTGCTATTTTTTTTTTTATAATTAACGTTTTTCTTGCTATTAGGATACGTTCTCTTCATTTGAAATAAATTAATTTGGTTTATCTTTATTAAGATATATGATATAGTCTGGTCAACTGTTCTAATTGAAATTTAACCATATTTTGACCCTAATTTACAAAAAGTACAAATTCTTAGCGATCCCTGTTAGATTCGTCTCGTGGTATATTTCTTAAAACTCAAAATTTCATAATTTTACTAATACGAAATTTAACATATCTATTAATAAGTAAATGGATATAAAAGATTTGGTTTGGTCTTGATTATTCTGATCTTAATTATCTGATTAAAAAAAGTAAGTAATAAGTTCTTAATTAACAACTTTCAGATTAAGTTTGATTCTTTCACTAATTGTTAGTTAGTTTTTCTGTATAATCCAGTTATCATGTTAATTTAGAAGTTAAGTCACTCAAGAGTCCGTTTTTGGAGAGACGGTCTCACGTTATTATTAACGTTAGACCGTTGATGTCATGCTGACATCACGCGCGTGCATCAAACCAGCAGTAGAATTAGTTAAGCGCTTGCACCTATTAGCTATGCTAGCCTTAAATTGCTTTTGGGTGAATTAGTTAAGCGCTGAAGTATATTAGTTAAGCGCTGAAGTATATTAGTTATATCATAAAAATCAGATTATAATGCATTTTATTGGCCATAATTTCAGTATCACGCATAAATAATTATCTCTTTCTCAAAAAAACTAACGCACTAATTCTCTCTTTCTTAAATAACTATCGCATTTTTGCATTAGTTATGCCAACCTCAAATAACCAATGCAAAAACAATGTTTACTAATGCATACAATAAATAAAACTAATGACCACCCATACTATCATTGTTACTCATGAAATTAATAAATAATTATTCATATGCTATAATTATAATCTTTCAGTTATTTTCCAGACTAAAACTATTAGCCACATAAAACCGGAACTAAAAAACAAAAAGTCATAACTAATGTAAAAAACAATAATAACTAAATACCCAAATATCATAACTATTTATCAAAAAACAATAACTAATAGTCAGAATCACAACTATCAACCATAAACAATAATAACTAAATACCCAAATATCATAACTATTTATCAGAAAACAATAACTAATAGCCAGAATCACAACTATCAACCATAAAACCATAATTTATAACCACGATTAATAACTAATAACCTAAAAATCATAACTATATATCCGAATTTCATAACTATTAAGCAAAAGCTAACTATGAATCAGAAAACCATAACTAAGAGCCAAAAATATGTAACTAATTATTAAAATTCCTTAACTAATTGGAAAATTATAACTATAACTTGAAAATGACAAAATCAGCCCCACAAATTCACCTTTCACCACGAAAATTAACTCACCCATCCAAAAATTCCACCGATGAACCTTACTAACCAAAAAGTTAAGAACCTTAAAAAAGAAATTGTTTGTACTATGTACATCTTTTTTGCACTACTCATCACTATATGCAAAATGCAATCCATCATTTATGGTCAATTTGTCAAAAAAGAATGCTAATCAATGCCACTACTATGTTCAATTGTTCACTAATATCACTGATTCCATTTAAAATCAGCAAACTTCAACTAAAATCAGCTACAAAAATAAAATTAAAAATCAAAATACATAAATCCCTATTCCTCAACTCAAATCATGAATTCATTGCACAAACACTTAAATCCTTAAATCAGCTAAACTATCAAACTCAAGAACATTTAAAATAAGGAAAGTACAAATTCAAAATCAACAAAAAAGAGAGAGAGAAAGTTGAGAAAAATTACCGTTCTTGAAGAAAAGCGAGAGCGAAGCGACATCGAGATCGGATTGACGAAGGTAAGTCCGAACATCCTCGACAAATGCCGCCGCCGGAATTCCTCTCCTTTCCACGACCTCCGACGACGACGATGTCTCCGCCATTTTTACAACCATTAGAGAGTGTTTTCGAAACGGATTCTTTGCGCTCAATGTTGAACTTGGGCGAGTCTCACGCCGACGCCGACATCACCGGCGTAACTTCGCCGTGGACCGACAACCCCCTTGAGCCGCGCCTCCATCTCTTTCCCCCGCCTCGGCATCGCGCCTCCATCTCTTTCCCCCGCCTCGGCATCACGCCTCCATCTCTTTCCCCGGCTCTATGTTGAAATTGGACGGTCTCACGTTAATACTAACGTGAGACCGTGTAATCCCCATAATTTTAAAGGATTTTATAAATATATTTTAGCATTTATATATTTATATTTTAGTTTTAAATGATTTGATTATTTAAAGAAGGTTGACTATTTTGAAAGTCAAAGAAATTATTTTAAAGAAGTTAAAATGTTTGTTAGGCATGCTTTGAAAAATGTTTGAAATACTAATTGGATTTGGAAAAGAAGTTTAATGGGCTTGAGGAACCCAAATACTAGTCCTAGTAATGATAGGAGTTTAAATCATCAATCCTATTTATCACCAAACTCTATTTGAAGCCAAATTCTATTTTCCTAAGGCCACAAAAGGGAAACTGTAAATACCCATAAACCTAAATTATTTTACCCACATATTATTTTCTCTTTCCTCCTTCCTCTCACAAGTTGTACGTGTTTTTTTTCCTCCCTGCATTTCCTTCTTTGTGCTCGAGTTTTGCACCGCCGGTTTCCTCCCTTCCGGCCAACCACCGCCGAACACCAGTGAACGGCCGGCGACCACCGCCGCCTGTCCGCCGCCGCCGCTGCTCTTCCTTGGCCGGCGCATCCTTCCTCTTCCTTCTTGTGTTGGTTTAATTCTTTTCTTCTTCCTCAAGTTTCAATTAAAGATCATATTTTTATGCTTTCTTTTGGTACTAATCATGATTAATAACTTTAATTTACTGTTTTAATGATAAATCCAAACTATCACCGTTACGCTCAAAATAATCCCAACTATGGGTTATTCTAGAATAATCCAAACTATTGGGAGTACTTTCTCAAAATAATCCAAACTTTTAATTATCCTATATATAATAGACCCAAAGGGATCATTGAAGGCAAGAAAATAAAGGTTTGGATTATTTTGGGAAGGTACCCCAAATAGTTTGGATTATTCGGAATAACCCAAAGTTGGGATTATTTTGGCGCGGTCATAGTTGGGATTATTTCTGTCAATTTTTCCTATTATATATTATAAGAATAAAAATTCAGATTTGTTTATTATTGTTAGATTGAAGTTTTAATCATTAAAGCATGGATTTTTAGGGTGTTAATTATTAGGAAATCATAGTAGCATGTTGTATACTATGAGATTGGTTTAGATTATGAGTTTAAACATGTTTGCATATGTTTAAAGAGGGTTTTATGATTTTATAAGTTGCTGGAATTTCAGAAAAGATTTTATTTAGGGAGTTTTAAGAATTTTAATTACTAGTATGGTAGTACTATGCTAGGAATTAAAAGTAATTGAAGTTTTGATAGTAAAATCAACTTTTGAATATGTTTAAAGGGGATTTTAAATATTTTAAAGTTGCTGTATTTTTATTTAAGAGTATTGATTTTAGTTTATATTGATTTCTAGGCGGAGAATATTACGTAGGAGACTTTTAAAGAGTTAAAAGTGGTCGCCGACTAGTTTACACAAGGTACGTACATACCTGTGTGCTATGTGATTAGTATCACGATTTAAGGAGGAAAAAGTTGTAGTATCATGTATAGGAACTTTATAAGTTCATATGTGATTTCTAGTATGATTGATTTCTACATGTTTTATGCCGTGAGCAAGCATGTTGATTATGAGATTTATTATGAGTAAAGAATTGTCATGTTTGTATGGATTTATTGATGCAAGCATGTGGATGGGAACTTTATTTATTAATTCACATGGGGGAATTAATATGTTATTAAGATTGATTCATGTTATTCATGTGTTCCCTTACAAGTATTATTTTCACTACTTTATGAGGATTGTGGGCCTTATTTGGTAAGTTGATAAGTATGCCTTTTAAAGGTAAGTTTGATTGTTGGCTAGGTTCAACAAATAAGAAAGTTGAGATTAAAAGAAAGTAAGTCTTGGGTTGTAAGTTGTGATCACTTATTAAATCCTAAGATAAAAGAAGTTCGATTGTGAATGTTTAAATTGTATTTACGTGTTGCTTGTATGTGTGTCATAACCGGTAATAACTTGTAAAGAACGTAAAGTGTAACGAGGATAGTTATAGACTTTAGGCGGGTGCACGTCTAGAGTTGGACATTAGGAGTTTGGGTACATGGTGAGCGAGCCATGGCTTTTTTACATGAGATGGATTGATCACCATCCCTTTTCGGTTAGCAAAGGTTCCTCGATATCGCGGGTCATTTACGGAATATGTGGTAGCTCCCGTATTTCGTCTTCTTAATGAAGGCATTAGTAGATAAGACAACTCAGGTCCAATAACTATTCCGTTTGAGAAATAAAAAGATGTTTAGAGTTTAGTTCAGTTAAAGTTGCCTACAGAATGTTATATGATTATATTATTATTTATTCCTGCATGTTATTTATTTAGTATCCTGCTAGGATCGCTTATGTATTAGTATGTAGTACTCAGCTTTGCTGATTACGTGCTTTGTTTGTGATTGTGATCATGGCTTTGCCTTATTGATCTGTGATGACCCATTTTGGTGGCGGATTCTTTAAAGCATTGACTTTACGGGTTTGCGGATGACGAATCATTGGGAACACGGGAGTGGAGAGAATGTGTAATCTAGTATATTTTATTTACGCATTAGTAGGAACGTACTTTGTTAAGATTAATCGAGTAGACTTATTTAGAATGGTTGTTTTACGGTACTTATTTATTTATTGATTTATAATAAAGTATAAAGTTTAGATATATGTTTTTCATTTGCAAAATTTTGAATAAGGCGATACGTTATCACACGGGCGATAATACTTGGGTAATTCTCTGAGTTTTATATTATAAAGGTATTTCTGAAAAGAGAGAATTATGTTGGAACATTTATAGGGTATTGGGTTTTATAAGCTCATATGGTTATATACTAGAAGAGGAGGAGGTCTAGTATGCTAAGATTAGAATGCGCAAAATCACGTGAAACAATCAAGCAAGTCAGGAGGTTGGTCGCGGGTCGCGACCAGGAGGCCGTCGCGGGTCGCGACACCTGTCGCGGGTCGCGACACCTGTCGCGGGTCGCGACCAACTCACTTTCGCGACTCGCGATCTATATCGCGGGTCGCGACGTGTATTCTGACTTGGGGCGTGAAATTTTGCGTGGACGGTTTATAACCGTTGTATTGCATACGTTATTCGTTTAATGATGATTAAGTATTCTTAATCAGGGGATTAAAGGGAGATCAATGCTGTAACAGCTCTAATCTATGAGGGAATATGATATATGACCCTTGTCATTCATATGAGAGGAAGAGAGAAAATTAGGTTTTGATATTCTAAAACTTCTTGCTTTGCTTGAGAGAAACCTAACTATTTTCTCTCTAGTGTTCTTCACAAACTTCAAACTAAAAGTTCAATTGATTCACATAGAAGATCATCTTGTGAATTGTTTCTCTCCATTGTATCTCATTAGTTATTTCGTGTTAACCCGGTGATCCTAGAGGGGCGAAATTAAACTAATAGGATAGCGTAGTTTTCGTGCCTTGGAGTGGTATATCTGGTTCCCTTGTTTGATCTCACTTCTAACAATCTATTAGTTTAATTTTTCTTTCTTTTCGGATATGGCTCAATCACTCAAGGACATGACTATGAACTTCCAAAAGTTGGACAAGTTTGAGGGGGTGGGTTATCGAAGATGGCAAAAGAAGATGCACTTCTTGTTGACAACTTTGAATGTGGTGCATGTTCTTTCAACACCCATGCCACCATTCCAGAAAGATGGAGAGGAAGAGTCCGTGGAGACTACAAGGAAGAGAACAAAGTGGGAGAATGATGACTACATTTGTCGGGGTCACATCCTCGACTCTCTTACCGACCCTTTGTTCGACCTTTACCAAAACGTGGAGAGTTCAAAGGAACTTTGGGATGCTCTTGAGGCCAAGTATATTTCGGAAGATGCTTCAAGTAAGAAATTTCTTGTTAGTAATTTTAATTCATTTAAAATGACTAATGATCGGCCTATTATAGAGCAATTTCATGAAGTTCATCATATTTTGAACCAAATAAGATCACATGGTATGGTGATGGATGAGGCTATTGCGGTTGCCTCAATCATTGATAAATTATCACATTCTTGGAAAGAAACTAAGCATTCCTTGAAACATAGGAAGGAAGATATGTCCATGGAACAATTAGGAACTCATCTTCGTATTGAAGAGGGTATCCGGGCTCAAGATGGGGTTAAGAATACTACTCCTAGTATTCCTAAGTCTACCGTGAATATGGTAGAGGTTGGTGGGTCTAGTGGGACCAAGAAATCCAACAATAACAACTCTAAAACCAACTTTGCAAACAAGAAGAGGAAGACCCTCACTTGTTGGGTATGCAATGGACCTCATCTCAAGAGGGATTGTCCTTCTAAGAAGAAGAAGACAAAGAATGGACAACCTAGTGTTGTTCAAAACCAAGGAAAAGTTGCACATGAAAATGTAATTGAAGAAATGAATTTTGTGGCTATGATTTCTGAAATTATGTTTGTGCAGGTTGATGATTCTTGGTGGATAGATTCGGGGGCCTCTAGACATGTGTGCAATAATAAGCACTTCTTCAAGTCTTTGGAAGAATTGGATGATGGTCCAATCTTGTATATGGGGAATGATTCTACGGTAAAGGCCAAGGGCATAGGCCAAGTAGAATTGTTGTTAACCTCGGGAAAGACTTTAACTCTCCGGGATGTTGTTTATGTACCGGAAGTTAGGAAGAATCTTGTGTCGGGGAATCTTTTGAATAAATTTGGTTTTAAAGTTGTATTTGAATCGGATAAGTTTGTTGTTTCCGAAGGTGGTATTTTTGTTGGACAAGGATTTTATTGTAATGGGATGTTTAAATTTAGTATTAATAATGCAATTGATACTAGTTCTATTTACATGCTTGATGTTTCTTCTCTATGGCACAATCGTTTATGTCATGTGAACTATCGTAGATTATATGACATGTCTAAGCTAGGTTTAATACCTTCTTTTGATTTAAAGTTAGAGAAGTGTAAGACATGCATGCTAAATAAGATTACAAAGAATCCTTATCCTAGTGTGATTAGACAAACGGTATTGCTTGAATTGGTGCATAGTGACTTGTGTGACTTTCATAGTTCACCTTCTTTAGGAAATAAAAAATATATTGTGACTTTTATTGATGATTATTCAAAGTTTTGTTACATATATTTATTATTTACTAAAGATGAAGCACTAGAAAAGTTTAAGATTTTTAAGACCGAAGTGGAACTTCAACTTAATGAAAAAGTTAAAAGACTTCGGACGGATAGGGGTGGTGAATACAATAATCCTAGCTATTTTAGTTCCATTGGTGTAATTCATGAAACAACCGCCCCATACTCACCTCAAAGTAATGGTATAGCGGAAAGGAAAAATAGGGTTCTAAAAGAAATGGTTAACACCATGCTTTCTAATTCGGGTCTAAATGACGGTTTTTTGGGGTGATGCGATTTTAAGCGCATGTTATATATTAAATCGAGTTCCTAATAAGAGGAATAATACTACCCCTTATGAACTTTGGTGTAACAAAAAGCCTAATCTCAATTACCTTAAGGTATGGGGTTGTAGGGCAATTGTCAAATTGACGGAACCTAAAAGGAAAACTTAAGGTGAAAAAGGAATTGATTGCATTTTTATAGGCTATGCGGTACATAGCAAAGCCTATAGGTTTTATGTCATTGAGCCAAATGATTTTGTCTCTATCCATTACGTGATAGAGTCGAGGGATGCAATATTTGATGAGACTCGATTCCAAGACCAAAGGACATGATACCTAGTACTAGTTCCAATGTTGTGGATGACATTAACAATGATCATGATACTACAACACGGAAATTAGGAAAAGTAAAAGAATTAGAAAAGAGAAATCTTTTGGACCGGATTTTCAACTATATTTAGTTGAAGGGTCAAGGCGAGTCTATTGTGACTCAAATTTCATATTGTTACAATATGGAGGAGGATCCTAGGACCTTTGATGAGGCTATGAAGTCTCATGATTATGCTTTTTACGGAAAGAGGCGGTGAATGATGAAATGGATTCAATAATGGGAAATCATACTTGGATTTTAGCTAATTTACCTCCCGGATGCAAACCTTTAGGTTGTAAGTGGATTTTCGTAAGGAAAAGGAAGATCGATGGAACCATACTAAAACATAAGGCCCGGTTAGTGGTCCAAGGTTTTAGGCAAAGATATGGTATCGATTATTTTGACACTTATGCTCCGGTTGCTAGAATAGCTACCATTAGACTTTTGATAGCATTGGCTGCAATTCATGGTCTAGTAATTCACCAAATGGATGTCAAAGCGCCTTCCTTAATGGTGAATTAGAGGAGGAAGTGTACATGAATCAACTCTGAAGGTTTTGTAGTCAAAGGTCGAGAGACTAAGGTTTGCAAATTAGTTCGGTCTTTGTATGGTCTTAAACAAGCACCTAGGCAATGGCATCAAAAATTTGATGAGGTCATTTTGTCTAGTGGGTTCAAAATAAATCGATCGATAAGTGTGTATATAGTAAATTTGATAATAACTTGGTAATGGAGTTATAATTTACTTATATGTTGATGATATGCTTATCTTTGGGACTGATTTGGAACAAGTGGAAAAATCCAAAGTCTTTCTCTCTTCTAGCTTCTCCATGAAAGATTTGGGTGAAGCGGATGTTATTCTAGGAATTAGAATAATGAGAGGTAAATGGTCAATTTCTTTATCACAATCTCATTACATTGAGAAAGTGATTAAGAGGTTTAATGAATCGAACTCGACTCATTTTGCTACTCCAATGGATCCTAGTGTTCACTTGGTTCGAGAGTAGTGGTACTTCTATTTCACAATTGGAGTATGCGAAGCTTAATTGGAAGCTTGATGTATGCTATGACTAGCACTCGGCCGGATATAGCTTTTGCTATTGGTAAACTCAGTAGGTATACTAGTAATCCTAGTATGTTGCATTGGCAAGCATTGAGAAGAGTGTTAAGGTATTTGAATAAAACCTTGGATTATGTCATAACTTACAAAGGAGAACCTTCTATTCTAGAAGGTTACTCGGATGCTAGTTGGATTTCCAATAAGGAAGATTATTCATCCACAAGTGGATGGATGTTTCTTCTTGGAGGAGGTGCTATTTCATGGGCATCCAAGAAGCAAACATGTATAACGGATTCAACTATGGCATCGGAATTCATTGCATTGGCATCTTGTTGCCAGAAGCGGAATGGCTAAGGAATGTGTTGAGTGAGGTTTACTTGTGGGTCAAACCTATGTCACCTCTTGCTATCCATTGTGATAGTGCATCAACCATCGCTAAAGCTTATAGTGAAGTCTACAATGGCAAATTAAGGCACATTGGAGTTAGACATAGCTATGTGCGTGAAATGATAAGGAATAGTTGTATAACTATTAATTTTGTTCGGTCTAGTTTGAACTTGGCGGATACGTTTACTAAACCGTTGTCGAGGGAACTAGTGAACAAAATGAACAAAGGGATGGGTCTTAAGCCTATTGAACAACCTATGGTGAAGGAAAACTCAATTTGACGTCTAATACAACGTTAGATCTCAAATTTAATGAGGAAAGTACTTCTCTAGAAGGTTGGGAGCACTTGTTTAACACATCCCAAGGTTAGTGCTTGTTTCTACAATGTTAAGAGGTTGAATTTGTTTCTTAATAAATCTTTGATAAGTGCTCAATTGTAGGAGCATGTTCGTAAAGATTTACCTATATAAGCTAGAGGTTTGGCCGCTTCACCAAGTCTAAGGCTTGACTTGGAACGCTTATGAATGGATATGGACACCAAGGCTTCATAGGCGTCGGAGGTTAAGAACTAAGTTTATGCTTATGTGTATTAGTATCTTCAATGATTTGTAGTGGTTATATGATTCAAAGCTTTGTCAATCATTATGATCGAAATTGTTGTAAAGTTACTTTTACTAAGTGGAGATTCAATCGTAAGATATTTCCATGATGCATGAGCATGTTTTGTTTGTGATTTATAGCAAGTTGAAAACTTTTCAACATTACCCTATAAATGAGAGGAGGATTGTTGGAACATTTATAGGGTAATGGGTTTTATAAGCTCATATGGTTATATACTAGAAGAGGAGGAGGTCTAGTATGCTAAGATTAGAATGCGCAAAATCACGTGAAACAATCAAGCAAGTCAGGAGGTTGTTCGCGGGTCGTGACATCCGTCGCGGGTCGCGACCAGGAGGCTGTCGCGGGTCGCGACACCTGTCGCGGGTCGCGACCAGCGCACTTTCGCGACTCGCGATCTGTATCGCGGGTCGCGACGTGTATTTTGACTTGGGGCGTGAAATTTTGCGTGGACGGTTTATAACCGTTGTATTGCATACGTTATCCGTTTAATGATGATTAAGTATTCTTAATCAGGGGATTAAAGGGAGATCAATGCTGGAATATGATATATGACCCTTGTCATTCATATGAGAGGAAGAGAGAAAATCAGGTTTTGATATTCTAAAACTTCTTGCTTTGCTTGATAGAAACCTGGCTATTTTCTCTCTAGTGTTCTTCACAAACTTCAAACTAAAAGTTCTTGTTGATTCACATAGAAGATCATCTTGTGAATTGTTTCTCTCCATTGTATCTCATTAGTTATTTCGTGCTAACCCGGTGATCCTAGAGGGGCGAAATTAAACTAATAGGATAGCGTAGTTTCCGTGCCTTGGAGTGGTATATCTGGTTCCCTTGTTTGATCTCACTTGTAACAAATTATCGGGGTGTTACAACCGTCTTTTATAAGACTTTGTGGTCACTCAATATTTCCTTTTGTCAGTATAAAAGTTATAAGTATATTGCAATAGTCCTTAATCTAATTTTTAGCATAAATTTTTTCATTAAAAGTTAAAAAAAAATACGCTGAACCTTGTGGTTTACATGAACTTATAGTTTTTCCAAACTTCTCTTTAGCTCCTTTCTTTAAAAAAAAATCATTAAGTCAGAGTTTTATTATTCAGTCAAAATTATTTCATGTTGCCGACTTGTATTTTCACAATATTCCAAGTGGTAGACTCTTGTAGTATTTCTTTAGACTTTTTTGGAAAACTGGGACCATTCACTAGTGGAAAAAAGCCCATCCGGTCCGGTCAAAATCGGGCTTGCTTGGTCGGTTTTGGTCCGGATCGGATGGGCTCGCAGCAGATATGAGGGATTAACTGATCCGGTTATGGACCGGATCAGTTTGTCAGTACTAACTGTTGCGATTTTGCAAGAAAACCGGATCAGTTAACAAATTAACTGATCCGGTTTTCTTGTAAAGCCTTATCGATTTTGGGGTCATGATATTAAAAAAAAAAGCTTGCCCTGCACTGCAGGTATGCAGCGACAAGCAGGGTTTGAACAACCAAAACCAAAATTACGAGAAAATTTAAACATTCAGAACTAAGCAGGGGTGAACAGCCATGGAGTATAATTGCAACGTAAGAAAATTTAAAGAACATTCAGATCTTTCAAGATCTTTAAATATGAGAAACAACAATTAAATATAAAGAAAACGACATTACAACATTCAGTATTAAATAAAAAAGAAAAACGACAATTCAAAAGAAAAACAAAATTACAACCGAATCTAAACGAGATTACAAGAACGAAATTAGAAGGAAAAACGACAATAAAAAATAAAAACTTTAATATTCAGATCTAAACCAAAAATTCACAACAATCTATCCAAACCGAATAATCGCAACAATCTAACTTAAAAAACGAAAACCAAACACAAATTACAATCGGTAATTAAAATATGGAGCTAACGAGTTAATAAAAGAAAAAAATCAGTAATTAAAAACAAAAAAAACCTCAATTAAAATCGAGATCTCGAAATTTCAGACGTCTCTTCGTCTTCGTTGCTTCGCCTTCTTCGTCTCTCGTCTTCATCTCTTCCTCTTCATAGTCCCTTCGTTTCTTCCTTCTTCGTTTCGTCTTTTTCTCACGATTTTTCAGTAGATCTCGAAATTTCAGACGATGACCACGGTGGTCAGTTCGCCGCGTTCGAAGAGGGGATGAGGGCTAAATAACGAAAAATCAGTGGTGGTGTTCAGACGAGTTGTAGATTCGTATTTGTAAAAAAAAAGTGGTAGTGTTCAGATTTAGAAGAGAGGCGATCGAAGAGAGGAGATTAGAAGATGAGAGAGAGGAGTTAGGGTTTGGGGGGTTGAGAGGAGAGAGGGGAGTTAGGGTTTTTGGGGGGTGGGGGTTGAGAGGAGATCAGAACGAAGAGGATAGGGTTTGGGAGGGTGGGGCGTGAGAGCGAGAGAGGGAGAACGAGGTTTCTTTTGGAGATGAGTGGATGCGACTCATTTGGGCCGCGGTTTATATATGATTTTAAGCCCAACCGATCCGGTTCCTCATATGGACCGGATCGGTTTAAAGTTTGACAATTTTCGCTCCATAATCCATTAAAAACTGATCCGGTTTTTAAAGAACCGGATCAGTTTACTGGTATCAGATCCGGTTTTTAAAGAACCAGATCAGTTTACTGGTATCGGATCTGGTTTTTAGAGAACCCGATCAGTTAACTTGTGACATATAAGGTTTTTTCCACTTGTGATTGTAAGAGACTAAGGGCCTGTTCTCTTCGGCATAAAACAATTGAACCGAGGCCCGAGCCGGGCGCGAGGCGATTGCAACCGAATCGAGCCGGGCCCGATTGCACCGAACCGGGCCAAGGCCCGGGTGAATTGAATTGAAGCGGGCAAGCGCATTAAATTATAACTAATAGTAATGATAATAATTTAGGAAGCCGACCAAGCGCCGAATTGAAGCCCGAAGCCGGCCGACCGAGGCGATTGGGCGGGCCGGCCAGGCAGCGGTGCAGCGAATTGACCGAACTTAATTGAATTGAACTGAGCTGAAAATAAGTTGGGGAGAACAGGCCCAGAGCATCAAATATGGATTATTATTTTGGATTTTTTTGTCCATAAGTGCCTCAATTTGAACTTTTTTGTGAAAAACTGCCTTGTGAATTTTCTTTTGTCCAAAAAGTGCCACTAAACTGGATTCCAATTGTTGACAAGTGCCAAAAATTATTTTCAGGTGTTGACTTTGGTTTTAAGGTCACTTAAAGTCACGTGCTGGGCACGAGTTCCTTTTTTTCGTCTTTTTCAGTCCAGTTTATTCCTCTTCTCTTTTATCTTATACTCCCCCTCTTCTCTCTCCTCTTATTTCTTGAATTTAAACCCCTAATTTCTCTCCCCCAACAAGATTCTCAAACATCTCCATAATTGCAACCTGCAAATTATTTTCAGGCGTTGATTTTGGTTTTCAGGTCACTTAAAGTCACGTGCTGGGCACGTGTTCCTTTTTTTCGTCTTTATCAGTCTAGTTTATTCCTCTTCTCTTCTATCTTATACTCCCCTCTTCTCTCTCCTCTTATTTTGCGAATTTAAACCCCTAATTTCTCCCCCCAACAAGATTCTCAAACATCTCCATAATTGCAACCTGCAACTTGCAATCAATTCGTGAACAATAGCAGTTGATTAGCCACATTCCTTTGCCAATTTCCCCTTCAATGCACTAATATCCCCTTCTTCCCATTTCCCCTTCAATGCACTTAGCTCTGTTTTCAAAGCCTTATTTTCAGCAATGAGTTGATTAGCCACATTCCTTTGCCAATCAAGTATACCTTCATCAATCCATCTTCAATAACTGCAACCCAAACCATCTGATCCCCCCTTCTTCCACAATACAATTTGCATCTTTTTGAACCTTTCTCAGTCCAAGAGACATATTCATTAATTTTGATTCCATAGTAGCACATTCCACTTCATGGTTCAATCACTCCATGAATTTCACTCCCATTCACTAGAGGAAAAAAGCCCCGAGGGTGCGGTCGAAAGGGCCTAAGGGCTGCGTTTTTTGACCGCGGCCATTGGACTAGCAGCCCTTGGCATTTGGGAAGGCTGCGGTTTTTAACCGTGACCCTTAGCGCGTTAAGGGCGTGCGGTCATGGAAAAACCGTGACCCTTGGTGGGTTAAGGGCTGCGGTTTTGGCCCTTAACCGTGACCCTTTGTGAGTTAAGGGATGCGGTTTTGGCCCTTAACCCACGGCCCTTAACGCGCTAAGGGCTACGGTTTTTGCCCGAACCGCGGCCCTTGTGGCCCCAAAAAAAATAAAAATAAAATATTTTTTTTTTTGCATTTTTTGCACTAAAGTTTCCCAAACAATTATATATATATAAAAATATCATTCTCCATTACAAATTATGTTTTTTTACACAAATATAGAGAAAATATAATGAAGTCTCTTGTAACGTGCCAGCGGCTTGTATGTAGCATGCGGCCCACATACGCCATTGTTGTGAGTACAACTTCAACTTGTGTCTCGGGTTTCTGCGTGCGGTGTAGGAAGCTGTGAAGCTACAAATTTTAGATCCTTTCTTTGTAAGGCGAGAATGTTTCAACATCGAGAGATGGCCCCGATTGTTCGAGTTGAGGGTGGTAGTGTGTCATGAGGACATGAATCAAGTACCCATAAGAGCCGGTTCCTCACCATAGAAACCACCATGGGCGATTTGAGAAGAGCGAAGAACCCGGTTTGGCCACCATACGTGGTATAGGAATCAAGTTGACCGCGAATGATGAAAGATATTTCACCCACGGGGGTCACCTTCACGTACAAGGAATGTGCCTTCGGTATAATGGGCGAGGCACTAATCTTTCACATATCACGTCTAGTGTCGGCTCGTCCATTTGGTCAAAATTAAAAGCTGGTACCTTCAACCATGCAAACAAAATTTTGATCTTAGTAGAAGGTATATATTTGAATCAATATGGTAGTTGAAGTGCAAGAAGCTATTGCAAAGGTCATGTTCACGTCATTCGATTTTTGCATAACCGAAATCATTCGTCTTGATTAAATTGATTTTAACTAATTAAAGCCGATAATTCCTGATCTTAATTCTATTTTTTTTTAAGGTGAAGTGGAGGAAATGTCATAATAGTAGCGATTGGTAAATTACGAGTTATATGAAGTATAAATGAGGACGAATAAGTTCATATAAGTTTGGATGAGGATTTTCTAAAGAGAAAAGACCGGAAATCTTACTTGACGGACAAGGTTGAGACACAAATGGCGTTTGACTTCTTCTTCAATGTCATTTCTTTTGAGTCGCTACTCTTTTAGTCTTGCGGTGATAGATAGCAAGTTCCTCTAAAACAAGTAAGAACGAAGTAGAAACGGGGAACAACTACAAAATGAGAGACCTTGATAAAGAAATACTAAGCCTTATATTCTGCAATAAGCCTTAATTTACTAGAACTAACTTGCATATTTGTAATGAGTGATGCCAGAAAAGGAGTCAGCGTTCGAGCTATGACACGGTAGATGTTTTTCGAAATGTATATGCTTGGCACTAGTGTACGTCTGTTGAGTTGCACCAAAAACATTTATTGATTAAACATAAGACTAAAGAGGGTCGTGAGATATCTCCCGGGGATGCACTCAACTTGTCCATTCTAGGTACATATTTATTGAAAGGTGTTAATGTTGGATTGTTGTAGCATTTAGTAAGAGATTGAGGAAGGAAATTAGAATGAAGATAGAAAGATGCGAGGGTGCATACCGGTCGGGCATAATCATGCTTTTTCGCGATCGGCGAGATGCCAAAAGATCATCCAATCGATTCCTAGCAACGGGGAGGCGGTTTTACGGATCCAAGCGAAATCCTCCCCAATTTGAGTGGTTGCATCACAACAAAATCCGGTGTCTCATGAATACTTACGAAATACTCAAGAAATTAGTATAATTAGGAGTAATAGCTTACAAACAATACTAGGGCGTCCTTTGTTGAGAATTAATATAGATAGATATAGGGAGATAGGCATAGTATTAGTTAATGAAAGAGAAACGAAGCGAGGGGACCATCGTAAGTTTAGTGGAGATGTTGAATCCCATAGAAACCAACAAGACGAAATCAAATAAAAAAGAGAGAGAGAGAGAGAGAGAGAGAGAGAGAGAACCATGGCAACAAGTAATAATCTAAAGAATTCTTCCCCACCCCTCCACATTGTTAATTTGTTTTGAAATGTTTTACTCATCTAGAAATACAAATATGCAATGCTCATTGTGAAACAAAATACTCCTACTCAAATAGAAATAACATTTCTAGCTCAGTGAGAAGTTATGTGATGATATCGCATTCAATGTATTAGTTTCACATATTATAACTCAAATAACATCCAAAGTTTTACCATGAGCTACAACTTTCCCCTACAAAACAAACAAGAACAATACAGCAACGACAATAAAAAAAGGTTGCACTTAACAAGGTTGCACTGAACTCTGTCCATAAAAAAGTTAAAGAGTTTCTCAGCCACAATAACTCTTTAGCATCATCAACCTCCAAAGTTCAAACAACAAACTATGGGTTACTCCCAAGCATAGGACACCTGCTAAGCCTCTGAGACATGTATATACAAGACTAAGACAAGACATACCAAGGAAACAAGAATAGAAAAATCTAAATGCCTAACACATTCCATAAGTTGAATTTCATAAATGATATTTGGACTAAAGCTGCAACCAAGGTAAGTTTTATTATGACCGAACACGGCGAAGTTATTACCTAAGTCCTAAAAGCGAAGAACCTTATTTCATTATCGAAAACTACATGTATAATCATTTTTCAATCACAACCTAGTCTTGGGACTTTAGGCTACACATTAATGGCTCAATCAGAAGCCATCAATAGAAATTACAGTTTATTTTAAAGGAAAAAAAGATTTAAAATATATAAAGGATTTACCATAGTACACTTGTTGTGCTGTTATTTGTTGTATACTATGCTATGTGATCAACGGCCTTCAATTCCATCCTATTTGAGAACCAAAATTACAAAATCATACCCTAGCTCATGAACCTCTGGTTCATACATAATAGTAATACATAATTGTTGTGCATAGATTTTTCAAGTAACACAAACAATTTCGTTCTTAACCTGACCAAATTTGTATCACTATTGCATCAAAACAATATAAGATCACAATTTCACTATCTCCACGATACCAAGCAACTACTACCAACGAAATCACCAACAAAACAACAAAAAAAATCACCGAGAAGCGGTAGTACCAACTAAAGATGGAGTTAATCCCTCCATACGGCCTTCCCCATCCTTCATGTTTCACGACCTAAACCATCACCAAATCTCATCACAATAATTTTTTTTTTATAAAAAACCTAAGATATAATTAGTTATTTTTCACCACACAAAAAAAAGGCTTGCTTGAAAAATTAGGAGTGAGAATAGACAGACCTTTGGGCGGGATCATCATCAATGGAGCGAAAAAACTGCACGAGGACGACCCATCGAAGAACGTGAAATTGAATAACTTCGGCGGCAATTTGGGGTTAAAAATTGCATAGAGGATTGGAATTTGGAGGAAAAGCTCCAAAATTGTTCAAGAGTTCCAATTTTGGTCTTCGCCTTGTTAGGATTTCGACCCGTTTCTTGGCGAGTGTTAACCTAATTTCAAACCAACAATGATAAAAAAGAGTTAAAATTAGAGAAGAGAGACCATAGATGAGTTGAACGATGATGCCGGCGCGCGGCGAGGCCATTGATGAGAGCATCAACCGGTGGTCGCGCGATGAAGATGAAAGGAGGAGAAGAGTGAGGGAAGGAGGCGCGGTTGAGGAGATAAAGAGTGAGGAAATCTTCGCGAGGTGTCGCCGGAGTTGGAGAGAGTGAGCGTCGTCGCGGGGAATTCGAGTGGGAATTTGGCCGAATAGGAGAGAGGCGGCAGTGAGAGAGAGGTTAGGGAGGGAGAGGTGAGAGAGGGAGACGATTGAGAAATTTAGGTAAGTGGCTTTTGTGCGTGTGGTAAGGGTCGTTTATTTTATATTTGGGCCCATCAAGGGCTTGCGGTCGGCCCAAAACCGCGGCCCTTATTCTAAAGGGCTGCGGTTTTTGGGCTAACCGCTGACCCTTCACTATTAAGGGCTGCGTTTTTTGAAAACGCAGCAGCCCTTGTGCCGCAGCCCTTGCGTTTTTTTCCACTAGTGATTAGACATCATCTGCAAAAAAAAAAAAAAAAACTATCAAAGAACAAATCTTTAGTATTAACCAAAAAAATTAACACTTGAAATCAAAGAGAAGATAAAACCCATGAAAAATTGGATGAGAGAGAGAGATACACAGACCTAAACCTTCAATTCGAAAAAAAAGAGGAGGGACAAAGAGTTGAATGAAGATCTTGTGGGGCGGGGGGGGTGCGGGGGAGGGAATTAGGGGTTTAATTCGAGAAATAAGAGGAGAGAGAAGAGTGTAGTATTTTTTTTTACAGGAAGAAAAAGGATTTCATTCATAAGGGATAGCCAAACGGCACTTACAATCGATTCCTGAAAAATTGAAAATTCCAACAAAGGTATATAACACCTTAGAACTAGATACATCGTGATTTTATTAAAAATAGCCTTAATAAAAAACTTCAAGCGAAGCAATACAATATGTGAGTTCGTTCGATTCGGCTTAACTTGGCGATGCATAGTCATTGGGGTGAAAATACTTCCGTGGTCTTCTAGATTCTTACAGAGAATAGAGATTGTTAGATCTTCCTCCTTCATCAGACGAACAAAAAAAGAAATTGAACACCCTAAAATGAATACCATCTTAAGGATGAGATATACTTATTGGAAGCAATTAAAGGAGTTTTTGGGGCTTACCACCGGTACGAACACCAGTGGAAGCCTCTACAAAGATTCATAATTGAGGCCAAGAAAAAAAGAGATGAAAGAGAAAGAGAAAGAAGGGTAAAGAATAAAGGAAAAACCTTCAAAAAAGAAGAAAAACCTAGCAATGGAGGCTAGAAAAAAACCCTCCAAAGGAGAAACCCTAGAGAGAAAAAACTCTCCCAAGAAGAAACCCTAGAGAGATCCTTATTGTTTTCTATCTCTCAAGAAGATTGGAGTATAAGATAGAAGAAAAGAGGAATAAACTGGGCTGGAAAAGACGAAAAAAGGAAAACGTGCCCAGCACGTGACTTTAAGTGACTTGAAAACCAAAGTCAATGCCTGAAAATAATTTTTGGCACTTGTCAACAACCGGAATCCAATTTAGTGGCGGTTTTGGACAGAAAAAATTCATAAGCCAGTTTCTCGCAAAAAAGTTCAAAATTGAGGCACTTATCGACAAAAAATCCTTATTATGGCACTGTTCTTTTGGACTTATTTTCAGTTCAGTTCAGCAAAAATAAGTTCAGTTCAGCAAAAATAAGTAAAAATAAGTTCAGTTCGGCAAAAATAAGTTCAGTTCAGCAAAAATAAGTCCAGTTCAGTTCAGTCTTGTCTAATGTTGTAATTATTATTTTTGTTTTCAATATTACTATTAATATTGTTATTATTATTAATATTAATATAATAATAACGATGAATTTGTATTTTTTATTTTTTTTATTTTGTTAATTTTCATTATTTATTTATTATTATTATTATTATTATTATTATTATTATTATTATTAATTTTACTTTTATTTTTACTATTATTATTATTATTATTATTATTATTATTATTATTATTTATTATTTATTATTTATTATTTATTATTTATTATTTATTATTATTATTATTATTATTATTATTTATTATTTATTATTTATTATTTATTATTTATTATTTATTATTTATTATTTATTATTTATTATTTATTATTTATTATTTATTATTTATTATTTATTATTTATTATTTATTATTTATTATTTATTATTTATTATTTATTATTTATTATTTATTATTTATTATTATTATTATTATTATTATTATTATTATTATCATTTATTATTTATTATTTATTATTTATTATTTAATATTCATTATTTATTATTTATTATAATTATTATTATATATTATTATTTATTATTTATAATTTATTATTTATTTTTTATTTATTATTTATTATTTATTATTTATTATTATTATTGTTATTATTATTATTTATTATTTATTATTTATTATTTATTATTTATTATTTATTATTATTATTATTATTATTATTATTATTATTTATTATAATTTATTATTTATTATGTATTATTTATTATTTATTATTTATTATGTATTATTTATTATTTATTATTATTTATTATTATTATTATTATTATTATTATTATATATTATTATTATTTATTATTATTTATTATTTATAATTAATTAATTATTATTTATTATTTATTATTCTTATTATTAATTATTTATTACTCCATT